>VZRM01006632.1:180981-251865 GCA_013397955.1 Grantiella picta
CGGCCACCGCCGCCGCCGCCGCCCCGGGCATGAGCCCCGCACGGTGCTGAAGCGCCGCCGAGGAGCCCCGGCGCCGCCGCCCCGCCATGGGGTGCTGATGGCCGGGCCCCGCCGGGCACCCCGCCGCCGCGCAGGGGAGGTGAGAGCCGGGAGGGGCCGGCGGCTGGGAGGGGGGTGCGCGGTGCGCGCACGGCAACGACAACGCTGTCGTTGTAAGCGCTCTGATTGTACACGCGCAGAATAAACGCGCGCAAAGCATCCTGCGAGCGGTGCTTTGTGTGCCCGGGCGGGTGCGGTGCCCGTCGGTGCTGGCGCTGGTCCCTATCCCGGCCCTCCGCCTTGATCCCCCCCGCCGCCCCATCCAGGGCCTTAGCGGCGCATCTGTGCCCCAGGTGTGACTTTCTGGTCACAGCGCGACGCGTGGGATTTACAGTCGTAGCGTGTTAAGGGGTTGGAATGCACCTTGAAGATCACGTAGTCCCAGTCTCTGTGCCATGGGCAGGACACCTACAGGTGACCAGCTTGTTCCAAGCCCCATCCAGCCTGGCTTTGAACACTTCCAGGGTTGGGGCATCCACAGCCTCCTTTCGGCAACCAGTTCTAGTGTCTCACCATCCTCATAGTAAAGAATTACTTCCGAATACATAACCTGTTTCCCCGTTTTCAGGTCGTACCCATTATTCCTTGTCCTATGACTGCAGTACCTGAGGAAGAGTCTTTGTCCCGCTTCCCTGTAGGTCTCCTGGTTTTGGGTTTTGTTTTCTTGTCTTTGTGTATTTAATTTGCAGAGATGGGCTGTGCTCTCTCCCTTCTTCCTTCTTAGCCCTCCCGTCTGTGATGGAAGAAGTTTACTTGAAGGAAGAGCAGCATTGTGTTCTGTAAATCCATCTCCAAAGGGGTGACCTGAAAGGAGCGAGTCTGCTGTGGGTTTTTGTGCCTACGGTAGAAAGCAGAGTGATAAAAAAATCCTCCTGAAAACTTGTCGATTGAACACAGAAAAATCTGTTCTCCTGTTCTCCACTTTTGACCCTGTGAAGGAGGGGAAAATGAACAATCCCTCATTTTACCACTCTTAAAAGTAAGGGTGTTGGAAGGCAGACTGATTCAAGCCTGCATTTACAAAATTGTTTCAGCATCAGCCTTTGTCTGCTCCCAGACATTTCTTTCTGTGGTGTGCTGCAACAGCATGTACATGGCACAGCCCCCTTTTAAGGCAGAAGGGTGAGATTTTAAAAATTAACTGCAGTGTTTAAACTGAGCAAGATGCAAGTGGTGCATGACACACTCGGGAAAGGGGAGCATCTCCCTTTTCCCAGCAGGGGTGGCAACTGTGCCCCCCACCTCTGCCCCAGTGCAGGTGTACCTGGAGCCCAGGTCAGGTCAGGTGAGGCTGTCTCTCAGAAAGCAAATCACAGCATCTTTTCCTTGTCTTGAGGGTTGGATTTTGGATCCCTGCAAATGATTCAGATTTGGTTTTCAAGTAGTTTGGCTGGCTTGTAGGGCAGGGGGAGGGCTCGTTCTCATCAGTGCCTACACAAACCTTGGCGTGGGATGTAGGAAGCTGATTTTTTGGCTTCTTCCCAGCAAGAACTGAACTTTCACATGGGTGGTGTGTGTATATAGATACACACATACACACACTTAATTTCAGCAGTCCTTCAGCCCTGTGGAGAACTTACATACAGCTTGATGTGGCAGAAGTGACCTTAGCTGCTGCTTTTACTGGGTTTGTTCTGTATTCCCAAGTCCTGCCCTTTATTTGGTCTGGGACCCTGCTTAAAAGTACTGATACTGCCTCTGGTGAGAACCTTGGTCTGTCAAGATCCTGTCCACAAAAGGTCCTTCCTGGTGGATGCCAGCCAGGGCCAGGCTTCCCCACGGTTCCACGTTTGGGGTGTCACAGGGCTGCAGCCCGTGCTGGTGAGAGCCTGTGGTAGGCAGGAACTCGGGCCCTTCACTGGTTGGGTCCTGGGAGCTGTGTTACCCTGTTTCCAGAGCTGTGTGTTCTGTCTGAGAGTAACACTTGGATGCGGTCAACATTTATGAGCAAATTAGTTTTTTTCCCATTTTCAGGTGGTTCCAGTAATATGTACATACATTTACCAATTTAATCAGGCAGCAGTCCAAGTGGGAGGCTGTTCAATGCAAATGTCTTTGCTCGTGTCACTGCCCTGGGAGAAGCTTTTTGGTGGACCAAGTGTTTAGAGCTTTTTAAAGCTTCAAATATCTCCCCTGTAATTACAGTCTCTTTCATTTCCCATTCTCAGCCTTTCTGTGCTCACCTGCCTTTTGGCATTCCTCATGCAGGGACTGAAATGAGACCTCCAGCAGCATCCCCGTGGTGGAAGGTGCCTTCCCTCAGGGCCTGCTGGGAGATGCTTTGCCTTGCACAGCTGCAGCCATCCAATGGTTAAAGCAGTAATTAGTCTTGGCCTCATGCTGAACTGGCTTTTTGGGAACATTTGTATTCACAGGTCTAATCTTTGTGTTTTTGGGAGGCACTTTTTATATTTAGGAAATAAGGTTCAGCATCACGCTGATGTAAATGATCCATTTGAACTGGAGTGATGGCAGGGATAGATAAAACATCTGCAGTTTATGTCACATGGAGAGATTTTAAAAACCTCAGGCAGGACCAGTGGCCTCAGGAAAACGATAATAATTTGACTGCCAAATGATAACCCTTAGGACTCTACTGCCTGAGCATGGGCCAGACTGTGAGTGAAGACCTGCATCTCCAGCTGGAGTGAAACACGGCTGTGGGATCTGAATTCCTCTCCTGCTATTGCAGAGCGTGTGCCCAGAGCTAACTTGCACAGGAAGCTGCCTGCAGATGCCTTTTTTCCGTTGCTCCCATTGACTTCGTGGGGCCTGAGGAGGTCCTGACCAAGGAACTTGGCACCAGGACACTCCGATGGAGCAGCAGGAAAGCAGGCTGGCCATCAAGGAGGTGGATTTCACGGGGGATTCTGCTTCATTGAGAGTAGTTTCTTGGAGGATACGGCACAATAATGGCTATTTTCAAAAGCTAAAAAAGCACAATGAAGTCATTGAGATGGAAGGAAATCTCAGGTGTCTCCACACTCTGTACAAAGCAGATGTGGTCTCACATTTTCCCTTCCTGTCTGTTTGCTGACTGCAAATATTATCAACACTCATTTATTAACCACAGTGGGTATTTGCACTTGGTGTGCCATAAACTCCTCTAAAAGCTCACTCATAAATAATGTGTTACTGCAGATAATCCATATTGCTCACCAGCCCAGACACCAAACATCTTTAGGATGATTGGAGCTGCTGGATGAGCCTGTCTGCCAGAGGCTTTTGTAACTTTTTGGTGTTTTTTCACTGCACACGGTGAGATCCTGTTTCGTGGCTGGGATTACTTGACTACAGTGGTCTGTTAGACAAGACCATGGCTCCTAAAAACTTCAACCTTTACCTTTTTAAATAATTTTGACTGTAAATCTTGGTGTTGATATGTTCTTAACTGCAGCCATGCGGCGAAACCATCAAACTCAGCCTAGTCTCCATTTGTGAGAGCCCTGCTAGTGTGTCCATGCAGTCAGTGACAGGAGTCATGGGGGATTCACACTAGTCAGCTGTGGAAGCAGCAGCAGGAGCACTCCAGCTGACCCTACAGACTGCCTCAGACACTCTGCTTCCTTCCCCTTTACCCATATCCCCACCTCTCAGAGTTCCCATGCCTGGGTTTATTTTAGGCTAAGGACTGTTTTTACGTTGTCCAGAACTGGGGATATCCAGGCTTTTACATTCATACTGGTAGGACAGGAGAGATGAACACACAGGGAAGAGCCAGGACTGTGCCTGTGCCATGCTGTTTTTGCGGACAATTGGAATTACATCCTTTTCTGTATTGTCTCAACAAGAGGCTAATTAGTCAGCAAGCTCGAGCTCCTGGAGGATAATTAAGCTTTATAACTGTGGGTTCTCTTTGGTTGATGAGAAAGAGGAGGCAGTACCCTCAGAGCACAAGAATGCTGCTCTGCAGCTACTGTGCTGTACCTCATAATTGATCTATTGTTTCAAGAGCAGATAATTCCTCATTTCCTCATAATTATCTCTTTTTACTGCCTCACATTGTATCCTGATATTAGCTGAAATCACTAATTTATCCTGAAGCCAATCAGAATCTACAAAGCAAAATATTGGCCTTGGTGAGCTCTTACGCTTTCAGACAAAATTCTCTTTTGTTGTTGTCAAGAGGAATCTAGCCATTGTAATCAGACATTTTTTGGATGTGGGTGTTGAACTGGGTATAAACTTGTTTGGTTTAATTGCTGTTCATTGATGTTAACGACTGACTCTTTTTGCCGAAAGACAAAAAGAGGTGCTGCTGAATCCTGTCTCTGTGTTTCTGTCCACAGAGGCACTGTATTTATTTGGTTTCAGGGGATTATATTACTCAAAAGGTGGTGCATGATGCTTTAAATTCCGAATGCCTGTTGGCCCTTGCCTGTAGAGAGTTAGTTTTTATGAGCTTGAAAACCTCTGGCCCTATTTTATGAAATTACTGCTCTCCCCCATACTTTGTGAGCTTGGTTTTCCTCAGAGTGACTTGCTTCAAGTTACTGTTGATTTATACCAAGTTACATTGGTGGGAGAAGTGAATCATGCTCTGCATGTGTTGCTTTTAGGAGACTACCAGTGAGACATTACATAATGCCAGCTTTGGTTTGCCCCCTTTTTTTTTTAATTTAATGCCTTCCTACTGTCTGAAGAACAGACAAGCTGCACTGGGGCCTTAGAGCTGGGCTGCTTTGAACCTAAAGCCCTTGAGATCCCAAAGTGCTTGAGGCCGGAAAGCACCTCTGAAGGTCGGCTTGTCCAAGGCCCCTGCTCAAGCAGGGCCACTGAAAGGCAGTTCCCCTGTACCATGTCCAAACGCCTTTTCAGCGTCTCCAAGGATGGAAACTCCACAGCCTCTCCGAGCAACCCAGCCAAAGCTCTATTGCTTCTGTCAGAGTAAAGAAATGTCCCTGATGTCACTGATTACCGCCCTCTGGACGCAGTCATTCAGCCACTTTTTAATCCACCTCACTGTCTGCTTATCCAGACCCTACTTCCAGCCAGGAGTCTGCTCAGATTTTCATTGGCCTTTCTCTTGCTACCTGAGTACTTAACTCAAGCCCCTTATGTCTGTCGCATACCTTATCAGAGGCAATTCCAGCTGGGCTTTGGCTTTTCTCTAACCTCCTCCCCAGCTGCCTCCACTATCCAATGGTCACTGCAGCCAAGGCAGCCTCTGGCACTCACATGTCCCAGCAAGCCCCTCCTTGTAGGAGAGGGTGAGCTCCAGTGGAACCCCTCTCTCCGTGATCCTCCTGGATTCCTTATGCTGTACCACACTGTTCTGCCTGCACGTGTCACAGTCGTTGAGGGTCCCCCACAGGGACCAAGACCCCAGCATCTCCTCTTTCCAGTAGAGCCTGTATCCCTCCACTGTAGCACTCCCAGGTCATGGGAGCCATCCCACCACATCTGTGATCCAACGCCCTATTCTTTCACCTGCACACACCTGTCCAAGTTACCTCCCCACACAGTGTTCATGAGCATACACATACCTCAGGGAAGCACCACAATGGGCTTATCTACCAGAAAAGGTGTGGGGGATTTCTCCATAATGGAGCCTCATAGTTCTGTCCATGCTTACATGCAGATGCTGAAAATGACCCCACTTAGCCTCATTTGTTATTTTTGTGATGCCTTCTTGTCGTCTCACCCCACATCCTTTGAACCTGTTTTGTAGCTATAAGCCTTGAGGTGGGGCAGAAGCTTTCTTTTTAGTGCCAGAAATCACCTGCTTCCACCCTTCCCCGTCTCCCCAGACACTTCACATACCTTGATGGTGGACGTGGGCACTGCCTGCTTCTATGTTGGAAATGGGGGCTGAGGCTCTGCAAGCTGAAGAGTCCCAGAGAACATCCTGTTCATCTCCCATAAAACTCTCTTCTGCAGCCTGCTCTCTTCCTCCTAAAACTCCTTCACTGGGCACCACAGCTCCTCCAAGACAACCAAACCTTGTGCAGAACCAAGGCTCTGGGCACTCCCTGCAGGGCAGATTGCCCTATGGTGTACCACCATCTGAGACTGGTCATACTGGAGCAGGTCTGCTAGAGTCTCCCTTCACAGCAGCTCCTGTCTGCATCAACTCTGGCAAAGGGTTCTACTACCTTGAGCTGCCTCTTACATAGACTTTGCCCAGGTGCTGCTGAGTGGGAGCTTGGCTCTCCCGAATTAGGGACAGCTGCTGATGCTCGTTACAAGCTGCTGGGGCTCCCTCAGTCCCCTGGCTTGGTGGCTCAGCCACAGCAGCACCCTCAAGTTCCTCTGAGGTGCACTACTAGGTGTTCCCTAGTAGTCCTGGACCTTGTCTCCAGAAGATCCAGAAGCTCCCAAAGCAGAACCCAGAGGCTGCTGTGCAAACCTTGGTCAGTTGCCTCTGGGAGCTGCTCGTTCCTCTGCCAGTGGTGTACAGGGAACTTGTACAGGGCTCCAGCACTTCTGTCTTGGATTTATCTGTCGTTTATATTGGAAAAAGCATAAAAATAATGGGAGTGCTTTCAGCGAATGCTCATTTCTCTTTGCTTTCTTCTGTCTGGTGCTTCAGTTCTGAACAAGGAGACAGCACCATTTTTTTGTCATGTGACCGCTCTGATTGTCCCAGGCAAGGGCTGACTGTCCTTGACGTGACACTGCAGTGCACACAATAAAGGCTCACTCTCCTAACTTGTTCCTGAGCCTTGGGATCTGCTGCCAAACAATAGCAGGGCCCATTTCTACTGACATCAGTCCCCTGGCTGACTTTAATAAATGTGAGGAGTTTATATCCTCCATTGATTTTTAGGTTCAAATAAACCAAAATCTCGGTTCAGAACTCATGAAAGTATGTTGAGTTTCATCTCATCTTTTTATCAACACATACTTTCTGTAGCTGGAGCTGTTCTCCTAGGGCTGACTCCCGAGTTTCCCTTCATCCACAGTTTGCTTGGTCTGTTGCTGCCCCAGCAGGGAAAGGAGCTGTGATTAAAACAGTCTGTTTGCACAACTGGGAACCTGTGGCATGGAATATTTAAGCTGTTACTGACCAAAGGCCTTTCTGGGCAAAGGCTGCTTGAATGGACTCATCTTGGCAGTTGCCAGATAAAAAGGAAATGCAAACCTCCACCTCCTCCTCCTCTGGCATTTCCTACCAGAGCCACCAGAAGAGGGAGTGGGGTGGGCATAGGTCTGGAAGCATTCCCATCTTGCCAGGAGGGAAGAAGCATAGTGACATTGTCTGAAAGTTCAGTCAGGAGTTCATCTTCTACCTTGTTTTATAAAAGTCCCTACTTTGGAAAATATTATTTAAGTTTCCGGTAAACAGCAAACTTGCAGTGTCAGTCACGAGGCTGGGGAAACGAAGGACAGCAGACATCTCTTAGAACTGCTCCAGTTTATGGAGCAGCCCTTTGCAGAGGGCTCCTCCTTCCTAGCTGCTAAATGGACCCTGGGATTTCTGTTTCAAAACAGACATAAAAGCTCCTCCCTTCCCTCCCATCAAAACACGGCTCTGCATTCCCTTTTCGACCCGTGGTTTTAGCTGGCAGGTTCCTTTAAAATGTTTGGAAAAATCCATCCATTTGGAAAACTGGTACTAAAATGAGGTCAGCTTTATTTGCACTCCCGGGAAAAACCTGGTTGGAGGAAGAGAAGTGGCGAGTGTGTGATGTACATGAGCCTGCCTGAAGAATGCTGCCAAAATACCTCACAGACTTGCCTTTGTAGCAGGTTGTGGGAGGCAGCTCGGGGTGAGTCACACAGACAAATGGCACGGGCCCTCTTCCTCTCCCAGCCTCCAGAATATTTTTCTTTCCGAATTTAGGCTTAGCCACAACTCAAGTGTGCTGCTGGTTAAAGGTGTGAGATCACCTGCAGACCCTTAGGTCTGGTATTAATGCATTTCTCATGGGGAAGTTTGTTATTTTACTTTTACTGACCAGAAGTCAGTTTGTTGCTTCAAACAGACTTGCTTATTTAGATGTTAACATTTGAAATTATATTCCCAACCATATTTTTCCCAACCATTTAGCTTGAAAAATCATGTATTGTCTCATGACACCGTCAAGCTATTTCCATTGGCCATTTATTTTGTGCAACCCAAACCAGTTGATTTGAACCCACACTGGTCATCTGCTCGTTTATTGTTGTCACGTGAGGCTGTGCTTTGGCATTTCCCTCTGTCTTGCACGGAGTTCCAGATGGCTTCACTGCTGGGGGTGAGGAAAGAGTTAAGCTGAGAGAAAGCCCCAGGTACTAAAATTAACATCCATCCCAGCCCCTGCCCACAGCTTTGAAATTTCTAATCACAACGTGCAGTTAGACATTTCTGCTAGCAGAAGGCTTGGATCCTTTGAAATCACAGATGGCTGGCTGGAGCTCTGAGGAATTTGGTCTCCTCCTCTCTTCCTTCTGCTTTGCCTTCCCCCCACTGCCCAGAAAAATCTGTTTTCAGGTCATCTGTAACATTTTATTATTGCTTGCTAAAGCCAAAGCAGATTTGGCTGCTGGTCCCTGAAAATACTTAAAAGGTGTGCAGAAGTTGGTGTGGTGGTTCAGTTCTACTGGAATTACCGCCCTTGTGTAGAATACCCACCTGGATTGATGTGCAAAACAACCATAGTGGGGTTTGGGCTGTCTCTAGTCCTAGAAATCTTGTTAATTTTTTACAAAATGAGCTGTGTTAAAAAAGCAAACAACCCCCCCACCCCAAGCAAACAACAAAACAACCCACAGTCAAAACCAAAGAGGTTTTTGTTACAGCCCTGAATTACTTTAGTGATCCTGTTTGCAGTGCAGTTGTATGTGGACAATTGCAAGTGGAGGCAGGAAAATCAGGAGCTGTGTTAGGAGCTTGTCCTGCTAGTGGATACTACATTGCTGGAACAGCGTCTTTTGTGTGCAGAAGGCGCTTTTTGTAGTCACTGCAAGTGACTACAAAGCCTGAAAATAAAAAAATTCCTATTTTGCATCCTACACAAATGCACTGCCCCAAACCATGAAGTATTTCTGGCCAGGGAGTCATCTGCCCCAATTCCTGCAGAAACTGCTTTTGGAAACTGTAGCCTGCAGCACTTTGCAGCCTAAAATTTCTCCAGGGAAACAGAAAAGTATTTCTTTAAGTCAAGGTAGCTATAAACTTGGACCAAAGAGAGATCTTTATGAGATGAGAAGTCTTTATTTTATGGACCAGCTCAGGGTATTTTTCCTGGATAAGCAGGTGATTTTTAATGCCTCTTATAAGTGAAAACTTCACACCAAGATTTTGACTCTCTAATTTCAGAGCAAGATCTGACTTGCAGCTCCTCACAGGAGACGTCAATGCCAGTGTCTTGACTGGGCTCACTTCTCTTTTATTAACTCCTCAAATGTTCTTTGAGAGGTTTCAACAAAGCCAGTTGACCTTCTGGTGAAGATTAGAAACTTTAGGAACTGTTTGAACAGTGGTTTAAAAACTCCTGAAGTGACCACAGGGGAAAAAAAAACCCCGAAACCAAAAAGCCAGCACCCTGGAGCTAAAGTTTAATTTTAAATCAGGGAAAGAAGCAGAAAGCTGGGGTGAGTTAGTTCATGGTGACTGTCCCAGCTTGGGCAGCTCTTTCAGCTGTGTGTGACTCGGGCTCAGTTGCAGAAAAACACAGCAAGTTTTTGGCTGGAGCAAATGCTTGGTGTGGGGGCAGGATCAGCCCTCTTGTTGGCCCTGCTGTTCTCTGAGAGCTGTTGCCACACCAACTGGCATCTGTAGTGCTGCTGTCACTTTTCTGGAGTGCTCAGGTGTTACCATCCTGACTGAGCAGAGAAGAGAGTCTATGGACCTCCCTGTGCTGGATTTTGGGAAGCTGTGCCAGCCCTCCCGTTTCTCATCCTCTCAGAGCCTGCTCTGCCTTGGCTCCCTTGTGTTTTGGGAAGCCTGCACACAATCCTGCTGGCGTTTTTTTCCAGTGGCATGCCTTTATCTGATGGAGAGCTATGTAAATGTAGATGCAAACTGGATTCAGCCCTGGGGTGCTTGGCCAGTCGCCTGGCTGTGCTCTCTGTGCTGGAAAACTGCGCACCACTGTTGCTCCAAGGGAAACTTTCAAGCGCGTCATTCCTCTTCTTTTTTCCCTTTTAAAGGTTATTGTGCCTCAGCCCTCAATTGAATTACGTCCCTAGTTCAGAAAGGAAAGGTTATTTTCCCCTCTCTTTTGCCCTTGGCAACTGGAGAGCAGTTGGCAGCAGCGCTCACTAAAAATGACCCTTGCAGGGCCCCGTGTATGTCGGGGGCTCCAGAGACACCCCGAGCTCTCTGCTGGGGCCACTGACCAGCCCAGGCAGCACAAGGACAACCTCAGAGGGGATCAGGATAGCTAAAAGCTCTTTTTTGAGCTCTTTTCACAGAGGCCTGTGAAACCCTTTGGTGTTGTAAACATGGTGGGAATGTTTATCAGTCACAACAGAAAACAGCCTGAAATTTTTTCCATTTTGATGTTGTCTCCAGTGATTTGGGGGTTGGCTAGTTACTCTCTCTTTCCTGTGAAACCAAGGAAGGACCATCAATATTTCATATTAGGAGACATGGTTGGGCTAAATATAGCTCCTGTGTTTTTCGTGACGAGCATGGAGCGAGCAACTCCCCATCTCCTGGCTCTCAGCACTGGTCCCCAGCTTCAGCCTCTCTGCTGTGGGTCTGGTCCGACCCCTGCCATATTCCACCTGGTACAGTGCTCAAGCATTCCTGAGCCATCTTCTCCGGCTGTGGTCTGAGATGGTGAGGGATCCAGCCTCTGGGAACCAGTCTGGCCACAGGGAAAACTGGGACGTCTCATGGGAGGATAATGAGATGCTAATGAAGCCCCCGAGGAAAGGAGCTGGAGGGGATGCTGTGAATGTGTGTCCCTGTTTCCCCTTCAGCTCCATTTACAGTGAGTGTCCTCAGGATCAGCCCCAGGTTTAAAAAAGAAATGCAAAATCGAGTAAGTGCACGTAAATAAGCTGTGGTTGGAGGTTCTGGAGTTTCACTTCCCGAGGCAGAGTCTCCCTTTGGGCAAGTGAGGAACTTTTAGGGATTTTTGAGCCCACACCGGCCATTTGGGGACTGATGGGAAGAGACACACCCCAGAGCTTTAGGAGTCCTGTTCAGGACTCCTGGTTCCAAGGTGTTCTGTCTATCCAGTGACATCTGGAAACCTCCTGTAGGGATATGCCAAGCCAGTACAGGCTCTCCCCTGTTCATGGAGCAGATTTGTTTTGTAAAAATCTAATATAGAAGGGGTGTCTGTTCAGGACAGAGAGCCCTGATGTATATTTGCCACCCAAAACTTGCTGGGCTCTAAGTGGCACTGGAGTGTGGTTTTATACCTGATGCAGGTTGTGTGAATAATGAATAAATATTTGTTCTCTATCCGTCTTGATCTTTAAGGTTCCCCTTAGCCCTGGGAAAGCACCTTGGATCTTCATTTGTTCAGAGCTGCTTTTGTTGCTATTTATAATGACAGATTGTTTTCCTTGTAAATTCTGTTTATTTTCTTGGAGTCAGCACCTTGCTTGTTTCCTGTAAATGCAGCCTGGACTGTGTTACTCACATGAAAATGCCCGGTTAGCGTTTGGCCAGTATACACCTTTGGGGCATTGCACAAGATCTTATGCAAAGAATTTAAAGTTTCAATAACTTTCTCATGGATTTACTCTTCAGGCCTGAATTGTTTTGCTTAAGTGATCTAAAAGTGTCAAAAATTTGCAGCCAAAGTCATGGTAGGCAGTCTTAGAACTACCTAAATAATCTTTTCCATTCGATCATCATCTCCATTTGAGAGCAGGTGGTGGAACCTGTTGCCTTTAAAAAAATAAAAAAATAAACCTTGTCTCTGCTTTGTTTTCCATTTGTAATTGACAAGTTTGTTGACAGGCTGTTACTGCTGAGTGAGGCTGCACCAGGTCCGGGGGAACAGTTCCATTTCCTGCAGCTTTAGTCCCCTTTGGTGCTGCCTTTTGCCTCGACAGGCACAGCTCAGTGTTTCACCAAGCTGTCTTTGGTTTTGCAGGTAGCTGTATCCAGCCGGGTGGCAGGTGGATCCAAGGGTTACCATGAAGTTTTCAGGACCCCTGGAGAGCCAGAGGTTGTCTCTCCTTCTGGAGATGGCAATCTCTAGGGAAGCTCAAATGTGGAAAGCACATGTGCCGAAAATTCAGCCCAATCAGGTAATGTCTCTACTTCACATCATCCATCTTAGCAGAGGCAGGAGCCTGTCCTGGGGGAGTTGGCATGGGAGCAACTGGAGGTGTTCAGAAGCAGTTACTTTTCCTGAGACCTGGGGAATTGGTCACCTCTGAAGTCACCAAGTGGTGACCAATTCATGAAGACATAAATTGGTCACCACTTCATTCCTCTGAAGGAAGTGATTCCCTTATTTGAGAGATACACAGAACAAACTGCACAGCACACAGGGTTAGATCTCTGCTGGGCTTGTGAAAGCACATACATACAGTGTCTTAATTAAGTTAATTTTACAAATTGTGTGGATTATTCGTGCCTGTTTCTGCTGGGCACCAGCTCTGCAATGGTTCTTAAAAGCAGCTTCATTTTCTTGGAGTAATTCGCTGATGACATTAGTGAATTCACTAATGACATTAGCATTGATCTGATTCCTGCTCCAGGAAGAACCCCACTGACTCCAGCAGGACTATTTATGGAGCAGGGTGCAAGCTTGTCTCAGGGGAAGCAGAGCCAGGCACTGGCCTGTTCCAGTTAGGAATGTTCTCACAGGACTGGAGGAAAACTCAGGGTGGAAGAGACCACAGGGGCTCCATAGTCCCAAGTCCCTCTTGACTTGTGCTGCAGGGAGGTTGGACCAGGCCCATCATGGCCTCACCCAGCCTGAAATGGGTTTGTGCTCCTTTGGGAGGAGGGTCTGTCTCACCTGAGCACTCAGAAGCAGCTGTGCACTCCACAAAGTTCTGTCTGAAACAAAATGTGAAACGTGAGGACATTGTCACAGAATTTCTGGCCCTTTGTTGCCGGGTTGGGCTGAAATAACCACACTGAGGCCTCGGCTCCCAGCTTGCTGTTGTTGCACTGCATGAAACGTTCACACAGGTAAGTCAGCTGTGTCAGAGCTAATCCATGTTGTGTTTGTTTTCTCTGTCTGGCAAACAAGAAGCTGCTGCTTCTTGGGCAGGAGCAAATACATTTTTAAAGGCCTCAGTATTAGCTTTGTTAATCCACGTTTCGGTTTCCAAATGAGTGATCTGGTTGTCAGAGGTGTGGAGTGTGCTGTAGCTGTGGCTGTCCTGAGGCACGTACAGCTTAAGACTCTGGCTTATGGTAAACCAGCCTGTCATTCCCTGCTGGCAGTATTGCTGGGGTGATTATAATGTAGGGAGATAAGATTACAGGATAACAAGATAGGGTAGGGAGTCTAGTGTAACCAAACTAGATTCATGGGTGAAAATTTCACAGGGATGAGGCACTTGCCTTTCTGCCTTGGTGCAGTTGGTTCTGGTGGTTCAGAAACCACCACCTGCCTGAGGCAGACTTCTCAGCAATCCCTCCTCTGCTTATCCTTGCTTCTGGAATTTCCATCCCCAAAACTCCGTTGTCTTGGTGTAACCTTTTTCTTTCTATTTTCCTACATGTCAGCTCAGACACTGACATTACCAGGGCTGTGCTACTAAATATTTTCTAGCAGTAAGGAATCACTAGCTGGGAGTGGAAGTTGCATGGGTGTGTGAGTGTGAGATGTAAGAAGGTCAGCTGGAGAGCAGAGCATAAACACAGCTGCCTGCTTGAGGGAAATCCAGACTTGGGAGGCCACGGAACAGCTGAGAACACTCCTGTCTGTAATGGCACATTTCCCTCTGTTCCTGTGGTTCATGACACTCAGCTTGTCCAACTGCCCCGTGTTCCCCCAGTGTTCACTTTGGCGATGATGCAGGCACGGACATTCAGTGTGAATTATCCTATTTTCTGTAATATCTGGGAGAAGGTCACATTCCCTAACATCACTGCCTTCTTCTGAAAACAGCTGCAGCAGCCTAAAACCTCCCTTGCACGACACTGTTGTTTATTTACCATGGCAATCGGGAAATCTGCATCGTTCTGTGGATCAGATCTGGCACCCCGAAGCATGTGGAACTTTCCGTTCCCTGCTCCAAGGGTGGACCAGCTGCACAGAGGTTTAATGAACTCACCTGCTTTGCCAGTGACAAAACGTTGAGTGCATCTGCAGAAATGTAATGATCTGACTGGAGACACTAGTGAGGTATTTTTGGGGAGTAAACTTTGTTTTGACTCTTCAGAGACGTTATTGGTTCCAGTGTTTAAAACCGGAACAAACTCAGTTTCTAAATATGTGTCAGTTGAGGTTTTTGAAAGGAAGAAAGAAACCCATAATTACAGAAGCAGGAAGACTTTCCATTTTTAGGCTGGGGTGCAGAATCTCTTGGGGGCCTCATTCCTGGTGATTTAATGTACGTGGTTCTTCCATTTTGTTTGTACTTCTTGTCTAAAAACTCCCATTCCCTCCTTCAAATGCAGGCCAGTGCTCCAGGTGTGTGCAACATACCAAAGCCAGATCTCACAAAGGCTTTTCAGCCTGAAAAAAACAGGTGGGCTGAGTCTGGAATCTCCTCCTGCTTCTGAATGGATTTTTTTCCCTTCTGGTTTCCCTTCCCCCCATGGGTTATATGAGATGCAGGTGACATTCAAAAGTTTTCTTGGGATTAAGGCTTGAGAAATGGAGCTGAAAAGACTGGTCAAAGGTTGGTTTTTGCATGTTACCGAGTAACTTTGTGGCTGAGAGGGGTGTGAGCCAAGAGTTTTGGGTTTATTTTTATCGAGAGTATCACTTGTGTCATGTCTCCTTTCTTTCCTGTTCTGGCTCACTCTGTCTCCCCACCTGTTCTCTGTACTTCTTGAGGAATCGGGAGAGCTCAGTTTATTTCTAGTCCTAATAAGGGTCACCTGCTCACTGCCCAGGAGCCCATAAGGAGCAGGCAGACAGGGGAAAGAGCAGAATACCTGACTGGGACAGCAGACATTAAGAAGAAGATTATCAGCTGAGGTGTTTTCTGTAGACCAGGCAGCAGTAAAACATGTTTGAGTTTGGAGATAGTATTTATTTTAGCCTGCATATTCCAAAAGTCTCAAGATATTCCTAGAGATTATTTTCTGCTTGCACTCTGGAGCACCCAAATTGTGGCCCCTGGTCTTCCTGTCTGGAGCAGGGGTGGCACATGGAAAGTACCTCTGCCCCACAGAGGCACCTTCGCTTTCCACCCAAAGGGACTTTCTCACTTTCAGCCACCAGAGTGTCTCATTTTGCTTTTAGTTTCAATTAACTAAGGATCAGTGACCTCGCTGCTTAATTAATTTTACTGTGCTGCATTTTGTGATTTGTGTTCTGAGGGTCACACAGGGACAGCTTCGAGGGAGAGGGATAAAGCCTGACCTTTGTGTGGGAAGCTCCTTGTCCTGCATGGAAGTGGGAGCAGCAGCATGGTTTGTAGGTGTGGGGAGATCAGTTCTCTCTCCTCCTGCCTGTCTCCTGAACCAGGCTCTAACAACCTTTCCTGGTGTTTAAACTCACCGGTCTGTCTGTGTGAGGGGATTCTGCCCTCCTGCCTCCTGCTCCTTCATTTGCATCTAGGGACTGGAGCTTTTTGTAGGGTGCCAAAGAGAGCTGGAGCCTCCCCTCCTTTCCTTTGCTTCCCCAGGTAGTTCTTAAGGAGGCAGTTTTATTTGGAACCTTCCTTGTGCTGCACATGCACCGAGCTGAGGGCGCTTGGCAGTTGTTCCTTCCTCCCATGGGCTCTTTGGGGCTGGGGTTGGTTTAATTTTACATCCCAGCTACGCTGTGGGTTTGGGTCAAACACCATTTCCCTTCACACAGCAGGGACAGGCCCTGCAGGCACTGCGTGTGCAGCTGCTGCTCTCTGTGTTCCAGCCCTGCTGGTAGAGCCCACCCCGAGTCTGAAATGGTGCCTTTTGGCTGCTCACCAAGGGTGGGAACATCCAAGGACAGGTCTCAGGAGTGACCGAGGTTGACAGGCAGCACAGAGTCAGTCTCACCCTTCCCAGCCATGCTGTTTTTAGGGGAAGGCCTCACCGCTTTGCCTTGGCAGGCACAGGGAAACAGTGCCGAGCCAGGACAGACACCACTGGGAGCTGTGGAAGTTGATGCCTGTTTTGGTGGGATCTAACAGGAACGGGATTTGCAAGGGATGGAAGGGCTGGGGGCGATGGTGCTGAAATCCCCTCATGCTGCTGAGGCAGAGCCTGCCCTCCCAGGAGGAACACCACACATGTAGTTTTCACCCCCTCCTCAAGCATTCCCATTTCTTACCCTCGGGTACACGCCAGGTCGCTTCCCACTGTCCAGAACACCTTTAGTAGAACGTTTAATAAACTCTCCTGCTGGGTGATGTGTTCATTTACTCCCGGGCTGTCCTGCCTCCAGAGGGGCTCACATTTCACCCTGGAATTGCATCCACGATTTTAGAAAGAACCACTGTTTCTTGTAGTGGAGAAAAAAGCAGGTCCTTTTTACTCAAGATCCAGGCTGTAGCTGAGTAGCAGCTGAGGGTAGAGACCCAGCTGGAACAGCAGACAGTACTGGTGGCACAAGGGTACTGCCAGGGCTCAGGGCAGAACATGGGCACTGTTACTGTCCATGAAGGTACACGTAGGTGTTTACCTGGTAGACATAGCTGAAAGTATTTATTTTGTATCAGTATTGGGGTGGTTTTATTCTAAATTCCTGCTGCTTTGCCCTCACGGCTTTGCTGGGGGCAGTTACAGCCCAGCTTTTCATGCTTCCAGACACATCCTTGCTGATCATCCCCAATAATCCTCATTGGAGAGAGACCAGATAGTTCCTTGGTTTATGTGAAAGGCTGTAGAAGAGCTGGAGATACTTCTGAACTAGGGCACAGGGAAGGATATCATGTCAATGACTGAGCTGTGCATGTGGTTGAAGTTTAGCTGTTGTCCAAACAAATAGGTGGGGGAGACACGGGCCAAAAACCTAAACCAAACACCAGACCCAAACTGCAGGTGAAGCTGTAGCTGCTGCACCCATGTTCCCAGTTAACTGAGCCACTGAGAGACTTTTTGTCAGCTGTTTACAATCTCCTTTCACAGGTACTGAGGTAAAAAAATCCACATAATTTAAAGAAGAAAAGAAACCTTTCCTCACAAAACCCCAACTGAGTCCCTTCCCGTTCCAGCTGGGCACTTCTGTGCATCCACATAGTTCTGAGAAGGTTAAAAAAAAAGGGAAAAAAATCTGGGAACTACTCTGGAGCTGAGCCTGTAAGTGCTTGATAAACTACAAGTCACCCTTCCTCTTTTCCCCACTGTACAGTGACACTGGAGTGAGGCTTGGGGTTGCTGTAAGGAGAGTTGTCTTTCCCAGGGCAGGTTTTTGGGATGGACTAAGTAACTGCAGGAACAAAGTGGTGACTGGAGCTGGCTCCAGGCTCCCCTTTCCAAAGGAGGCTTTGTTTCCATGCTGAGTGACTCCTGTGGAGGTAAAACCTTTGGTACTTTCTCAGCCCATGTGTAAGGAGAGTCTTTTTTTCTCTCCTGCAGGATGTAGCCATTTCTCCAAGGCAGAGGGATGAGGTCATCCAGTGGCTGGCCAAGCTCAAGTACCAGTTCCACCTTTACCCAGAAACGCTCGCCCTGGCCATCAGCCTCTTGGACAGGTTTTTAGCAGCAGTAAAGGTAAATATTTGCAGCTCCATAGACGGGAACAGATTGCTGACCCTGCCGCACTGCACTGTTGGTGTGTCAGTCTGAGCAGCACGGCTAGACGGAAGCACTTCCTTGCCCCGGCACTCACCCCCGTGCCCTCCTCACGGCTGCTGTGCTCCAGAGCCTCCTCTGGGGGCTCTTTGGGCACCCAGAGAGCAGACCCTCCCTGAGCCTGGGCTGACTCGGGAAGGCAAAGGCAGTGCCCTCCAGCTACAGCCCCAGCCCTTGGACAGCAGCACCAGGGAAGGACCCTGCTCACCTCCGTGGCTGCATTCCTCCTGTTTGTACCACACAGAACTGCTGGGGCGCCTGCTAGCAGGAAACTAGCTGGGAAAAAAACTGAGGAGAGGTTTGAGCCTGGCAAGAGGGCTGGTGCAGGGAAATGGAAGAAAAATGGGTGAAGGTTGAGACACAGACAACAGCTTTTGGAGGAGTAGTTCCCTACCAAGCTGCTCCACAGCCTGATGGACTCCATCTTGGACTGATGTCCAAGAGGGGGGGAAGGAAAAAGGGAAGCAGGCACAGGTGCAGGCTGTCCTGTGACAGTTGTGCCCTTCTGCTGTACCGAACCCAGCCGGAAGAGATGAACCCTTTTGGGTTTAAGGCTGTTCCTCCATATAAATGGCTTAAAAAGAGGGGAAAACCAGCACTTCGGCTTCCTGCAACTGGGACCTGCTGCCCTCTGGCCCTGTTAGCTGGGCGGTGCTTTGCACCTGCCAAGTGACCAAACAAACTGCTCCAACCTGGAATCCCTGGCTGTGAAGTCAGGCTTTGGAAGTTCATCTCTTACCATATTTGCTCGGTTACATTCCATGCTTGGCTGTCCATGGTCTCATCTGCACGTGTCTCACCTCACACCACTGTGCTGGGTAAGCAGTATCCCTTAGGAGATGGGAACTGGAGGATGCATTCCCAGCCTGTGCCCTTGCCTTCCCGTGTGACAGAGTTTGGTAGAACACAAGTGGCATCATTCATTAACTCACCCTTTAAATATTAATAAATATTGATCATGTTTTTATGCAAGCCATGGAAGTTATTATTTTTAAGAACCCAAAGTAGCTGATTTACTGGAATGCTGAGATGGCAAAGATTTAAATCCCTCAGCCGCCAATGCCCTCAAGTGCAGGTTTTCTTTCAGCAAGTGGCAGCAGCCAAGGAGTCTGTACCGAAAGCATGGGAATAAGAGTCCAGAACCCACTGCATGCTGTGGGCAGTGAGCAGGAAGGGGGAAAGGGGCTTTGTGCTCCCTCCCCAGTTTTCTTCTTCCATAAAGCTCATTCCTCTGATGCAGCTGAACTCCTGGTTTTTTTTACCAGAGGCTTCTCTGTGGGATTTTATTATGAACACCACCAGTCCCTTCCCCAGGAACAGACTTTGGGATCGCCAGGGTGGGCTGTTAGCCACAGCCAGCAGTGTTGGTGTATCTCACTGCACAGCACTGGGTAGCCCTCAGCAGGGCCCAGTTCCAGTCCTGCCCAAAGGGAATTCATTCTCTTGGACACCTGAATGCGCAAGTGGAGGTTATGAGTGTATTTCAGGTTCAGCACAGGATTTTCACTTCCCTTTGCCTTCTGATTCTCCAACCACAGGCAGGAGGCCCAGCTGCCAGGAGCAGCTCACAGCTCTGCAGCTGTGCCAGGGTTTAGGAACAGCCTCTGCCTTTCCCAGCCATTCTGGAGGACATGGCCATGGCCAGTGGTTGTTACACTGACAATTCGAGTGAAGCCCTTTGCCAAGGTGATCACATGTACAAAGCTTAAAAAATCCCCCTTTCCCTTCCACATTCCACTTACCTTGCCTAAAAACCATCTCCGTGTGGAAGGAACCACAGCTCTCCCTCACTAATTCCTGGGCCAGAGTTTTGGGAACTGTAGTGTGAAATTACAAGTGGTAATTTCACAACGTTTTTTGTTTAAGTTTTTCTGAGTTACACTTCCCCAGGCAAAGACAGTCTTTTCCAATTCCCATTTCCCTTCCCATTCCATTTCTGACCCACGGCAGTACTCAGAGCAGAGCTCTGCTGCAGCAGGTGGGGAAGTTTTCTGTGAGGGGCTGAGCTCCCCTTAGGATTTTCTCTTTCCCAGTTCTGCTGCAGTGCCTAAACCCTAGCTCTTTCCGCTCCAGTGCTGCCCACTCCAATCACAAGGCTGGCAGATCCCTGCCCTGCCTGACATCACGGAGCAGGGATTTGTGCTTGGCAAAGCTTGCTACTGCAAGGGCGTAGTCAGAGGTCAGCCTGCACATCCATGAGATGTGGATCTCATCCACAGATTGAGACCCTGGGGCTCAGGATGCCCCGGCAGAAGGATCAGGGCATCATTTCTGCATCACGCTGACACAGAGCCCTCTCTGCTCTCCTGTCCCACAGGCCCGTCCAAAGTACCTGAACTGTATTGCAATCAGCTGCTTCTTCCTCGCTGCAAAGACCACTGAGGAAGACGAGGTAACTCTATTCCTCCTACCTTGGCTTTGTTGGACTATCTGCCCTTCTAGCCCTACCTTTGCTGACACGTGGTGGCTGACACTTGCCAGGACAGGAACGAAGCATTTAGTGTGATTTCTCTAATTATTGGTTTTCTCGTTTCTTTTTGTTTGCCTTGGCTTTTGCAGAGGATTCCAGTACTGAAAGTGTTGGCTCGGGATAGCTTTTGTGGTTGTTCTCCAGCTGAAATTCGCAGAATGGAGAAGATCATCCTGGATAAACTGAACTGGGATCTTCACATGGCAACGCCACTGGATTTCCTTCATATTGTAAGTAAGGGGCTACTGATGTTCTTTTTTGTGTCTGTCAGTGCAAATAACGGGTCAAGAAGAACCTAGACAAAAATTCTACCTGTAGGAGAGCAAAGACCTTGGAATATATTTGTAATTCTTCTGTACCTGTAGTTTCTGAAAGAAAATGCCTTGCCAGAGAATTTCAGAAGAGACCTGTCACTCTTGAAGTGCAGTATCCAAAACATGAACCTGCCATCTGACCCTTTGGCCTGGTTTGGGGTGTATTAAGCCACAGACTCACAGCTCCTGAAAATCGTGCCCCTAACTCTTCTCTGCCCGTGATTTTCCTCAAAGCTAAACACCAGGCAGCAGGGTAACCAGGAGTGCAGCCAGGGAGAAAGCCCCAAGGGCGGATCAGGAGTGTGAATCCATGCCTGATGCATACCAGCACAGCCAAGAACCAGATCCCTGCATGAAAAGAGACCAAGGGAGGTGTCCTGACATCCTCTGTGGAATTTTATCCTCGCTCTTTGCTTGAGGAGTTTGTCGAGGACCCCTGAATGCCACATGTGCATTGGAGAGAGAAGGGTGGATTGGAAGGCCTTTTGCAGAGCCCTAGAGCCTGGTGCCCAAGCAGGTCCCACCAGAAAGGCTGCACCAACTTCTGGTGGGTTCCACACATCAGGTTTTTCCCCACGGGGTGGAAATTGCCTCCAAGGTTAGGCTGGAGGATCCTTGTGTGTCCAAGCTGTTCCCAAGGTGTGCCGTGGCCTCACCAGTGCTGCCAGCTACCTCATGTGCTTGTGTCCCGCAGTTCCACGCCGTGGCGGTGTCCAGCAGGCCGCAGCTCCTGGCGCTGCTGCCCACGCCAAGCCCCTCGCAGCATGTGGTGGCACTCACCAAGCAGCTGCTGCACTGCATGGCCTGTTTCCAGCTGCTGCAGTTCAAGGGCTCCATGCTGGCGCTGGCTATCGTGAGCCTGGAGCTGGAGAAGCTGCTCCCCGACTGGCTAGCTCTCATCATCGAGCTGCTCCAGAAGGCACAGGTGAGGAGGGCAGTGCACACGGAGTGGGGAGGGACCAGGGCTGCATCCTGCTTGGTGCTCCAGCGATCCAGGCCAGCCAGGGCTTTCAGATCCCTTGCTGCCGATGGCTGCCTGCTGTTCCACTTGTGCCCGGAGGGACAGCTGTTGGGACAGTGCTGCCAGGTCTCACCCTGACTACATCCACTGGGTGACAGAGGGAGGAGCTGTGTGCCCTGATGTACACAAGCCCTTGCTGCACCAGGGAGAAAATAACACACCAGGGAAAAATGCAACTTGGTAGTAGCTCAGCCATCCTTCCCAGCATACAGGGAACCTCACAGGTACTGGAAACACACCCCGGCTGCTAGAAACAGCCAGCGAAACCTTATAATACTCAAAGTTCTGCATCTTTCCCCCCCCATTCCCGTGCAGAGCAGGAAGGAGCAGGGGGTGTATCTTAGGAAGTCACTGTGGTATCTTGGGAAGTCCTGCGTGCAGCACGTTGTTGGGAAGCGAGGCACAGAGGTGGCCAGGGCTTTGGGAGCCCGTGCCCTCTCCTCACCCTGGCAGTGATCCCACAGCACCGGTACCTTTGCTTGTCTTCCCACTCCAGATGGACAGCTCGCAGCTGATCCACTGCCGGGAGCTCGTGGCACATCAACTTTCCACTCTGCAGCCTTCTCTGCTGCCCAACTCTGTATATGTCTACAGTCCCCTCCAGCAGACCCTGGTGACCTGTAACAGAGGAGCACTCCACCGCCAGCCCTCCTCTGTCCCAGGGCCGGGTTTCTCCAAGGACAACGGCCGGCCAGAAGCGCCCGTCACAGGTACAGCCGCGCTCTACCCGCGCCCGCCCGCCCCTGGCAGCAGCTGCAAGCCAGGCTCCGCCAAGCGCAAGGTGGAAGAGATGGAAGTGGACGACTTCTACGATGGCATCAAGCGCCTCTACAACGAAGACCAGGCTCCGGAGGCAGTGGCCCTGGAGAACATGGGCTCTGTTTGCGGCGCTGACGTCTCGCGGCAGGAGGGCAGCGTGTCGCCTTGCCCGCCTCTGCAGCCGGTGTCTGTCATGTAGCTGCGAGTGCCACCACGGGAGCTGGCAGCCCGTGTCCTCAGCAGGGCGAGAAGGGGCCGTACCTTGTCAGGCAGAACTGAAGGGAGCCAAAAAAAAAACCAGGAAAAAAAAAATCCCAACCCTTTTTTGAATTTTATTTCTTGTGCGGCTAATTATAGTTCCACTATTTAAGCACTTAAAAACACAAAAAAGTATAAAAATCTAAAAAAAGACCCAAAAACCAAACAAAAAAAGTAGCAAAAACCTGTTCCTTTCTAGTGTTGTCAGTCCCACTGTTTTTTCTGCTCCTGTGTGTTGTAACCCATTCTCCACATCCAAGAGCTCCCATCAGCCCTGCGGAGCTGTTCCAGGTTTCCCAGCCAACTAATGCCTCTCTGATCCCATTCACACCTGCTCCTTCCTCCCTTTCTGCTTGCTCCTCTTTTAGTTTTCAGCCAGTCTTGTGCATGACGTTCTGTCCTGTCCCGCCTCCACCACAGCTTTCTTTGCCTTTCTAAACAGAAAACCTCTTTTGTTAACACTTGGGTGTTTAAATGTGGTAATATTGAAAAACTGGATTTAAACAAAAGATTAGGCAGGAAAAAAAACCCAAACCAATGCTTGCAAGCTGCTCCACACTTCAGTAATTCCAACAGGAGTGGGAAGATGCTCTGTGCCTCGCACAGAGACTCCTCCCAGTTACACCAGTTTGCCTTTCCCAATGCAGAAAGCAGTTACTGGGTTTTGCATCACTAGAACCGAAACTATTTTTTTTCTTGCTATGTTGCACTCAGTGTGGATTCTCACCAAGGCTTGGTTCTTTCCATCAAGTGTAACCCTTTAATTGTGCAGAGCCTGGTTTTCCCTGCACATTTCCCAGCACTGCTGGGAGAGGTGCTGGGGTGGCTGTGGATGCCTGAGGTTTGGAACACGTGTCATTATCAACCACAGAACCAAAAGAGAACACCCCGACCCTCGAATTTTGTGTTTGTGTAACTTCTAACCAAGAGTCAGACCTTTAATGCATCTCCTCCATGTGACACCCTGTTCTCAGAACACCCTGTCCCGACTGTAAGCTCTCTCCACAGCCCTGAGGAAGGTATCGTATCCAGAGCCATTGTACTGATGAAAGCCTTCTGGTAGCAATAAAGAAAGTTGTCCTGGATTCCCAGTCTGGTGTTGTGCTTTTCACCCGAGACCTGGATCGGTTTCACCCAGAGGCTGCCAGGGAGCTGCTCAGTGCCAGACCCCATGGAAAGGTGACATGAGAGGCGCTGGGCAGCTAGGGGAGTCACCTGACAGGAACTCATTGCCTCTGCAGCAGTTCCACCTTTAGGCCCCAGCCCTGGTGCTCCTTGCTCGGGGCTGTTGCCCTTCCAGGCTGAGTGCATGGCTGGGACACTGCTCCATGGCCCATCCCAGAGCCCCTGCTGCTCCATGCCTTCCAAGATGCCGTCTTGTTGCAGCAGTCCACCATGACAGCCTCTCCTGGGTTCCGGCTCTTCCTGCCATGGCTCCAAAAATCCCCCTCAAGACCACATTCCTCAGTGGGGTGTTTCTTTCCCTTCCAGCCCTTCCTGCCATCCCTGCAGAATTTCCAGTCCCTGACCTTCTCATCACACAGCTCAGTTTTCCAAAGCTGGGCTGCTAAGCAGGCTCAGGGTGTCACTAGCACACCCCCAGCAAGGCACCCTCTTGCTGCAGGATACCCCCAGTTCTGGGGTTCACTGCTTCCAGCCCATGGCATGTAACACATCTTTCCCAGTTAAATTACATTGGCTCTTTCCCTCCCAGGTTTAAGGGCACATTCCCCCCTTTCCTGCTTGCAGCATCAGCACACAGGCACTTGGGAGGATCACGGCTCGTTCCCATCGCAGAGACGCACAAGGAAAGGAGTTGGCACAGGGATGGGAGCAGGGAGCCTGTGCCAGCTGGCAGGGGCCTGGCTGGAACAGCAGGGAGGGGAGCTGGGCCTCAGGAGAGACTTAGGTGCCACTGGGGCAATTTGTTGTTCCAGGGGTGCTGCAGCCGTGGCTGTGCGGCACTCTGGGAAGGTAGCTGTGTCGTTGTCGCTGTTTCCCGCTCCCCAAAGCCACAGGATGGGAGCAGGTCCTGCACTGCCCTACACTGGGCACAGCCCTGGCTTGTGCCAGCCTTGGGAGGAAAGCTCTGCCTTCCAAAATGCACCTGGATGAAGAGCGTCACTGTGGCTCTCCCAAAACTGCCCAGAACCCTTCCTGGCCTTGTGCTGCCTGGAGCCAGCCAAGCCACAGTGCTGACTTGGTAAGCTGCTGGGAAGCGAACACCTGAAAAGGCAGGACTCAGTCTCACTGGCTGCCAAGGGAGCTTTCCTGCTCCCCAGTCCCCAGCATGGGCATGCCCCCGCCCTGGTGGTTTGCAGAGGGAGACAGACACATTTTATTTCCTTGGTGCTGTGCACAAACCCACCCCAATTCCCTTGTGCCAGCCAACTCCAACAGAACAAGGCTCAGACACAAAGCCTGTCCGTGCTCCAGGTGAGCCACCTCTGCAGTGTCTTGCTATCCAGCTGTCCTGCCATGGGCCCTGGACACTTGTGGGCACCTCTCTGGCTGCAGCACGTGACAGCATCCCACTGTTTTTGCTCTTCCCTGGGCAGAGCACACCTGGAGTGAGTGCAGCAGCAGCCGCCTCCTCCTGCCCCTGGCAATGATGCCCTCCCAGTGTGGCCCCCATCACCTTCAGCAGCAGGCTGACTTCTATGCTGCTCCCACTGTCGGAAAACAGGGCCGTACTGGAGTTCTGCCAGGGGCTCCTTGTTTCCCACAGGAAAACAGTCTCTGATGCCCTTGACTCCTCATATTCATGTGACCTTCCCACAGACTTCACAGCACCCCAGTGCTTCATGTCACAGACCTACCCGAGATGCCAGCACAGGGGCTGTGCTCCAGTGGGGCCCAGAGCAGTGACGGCCAGGAGTCCAGCATCTCCCTCAGGAGCATTGGGATAAAACCACTGCATTCACAAACCCAAGTGTGCCTTTGCTCAGTGCCCCGAGCCCAGGGAGCTCCCCAGGGCTCAGCAGCCACATGCCAGCAGAGCCCTCCTGCTTGTTTCCAAGCCTTTGCTGTAATACCAGCTCACCCTCACACACTGTGCTGCTCCCTGCAGCACCCCACCTTCCCTGAGCCCCTGAAGGGTTTGCTCTCCAGACATGAGAGCACAGATCCTCTGCAGCAGCCACACAGGGGTTAAGCTCAAAGCATGACTTTTCAACTTGGAGCGGATGAAGTGGCTTTCCCAGCTCTGCTGGGGACACTTGGTGACAAATAGCCTCTCTGAGCTGTCCCCTCCCCACACTGACACCTCTTCCCCAACAGCTGCAGCCATGCAGGAAGCAGCTGAAGGTCACGTCGCCATCCCTTCTGCCAACCCTAGGGTGTGGGAAAGCCCCCACCAGCCTCTGGCAGCTCCACCCCTCATTCCAGAGACACCACTGGCAGTGTCCGTGCCTTCTGCTCCCTTCCCTCTGCCCTGCTATCCACCACCACTGGATTGTGACTGTTTTCCTTATGGACCTGATCGCCCTGATTTTACCTTAAAAAAAACAAAACAAACCAACCTGAAAACCTTCTGCTGACACCATCTACCTCAACAACCTGGGTCAACAAACTCAGGGGGTTAGTACCTGCTCTGTAAGAAAGCTACTCCACGTTTTGAGCTCATTTCCTTCGAGCTAAGTGCCCATTGGGTCTGACTGTGATGATTTGGTGACAGGCAGTTTGGCACACACCGCCACAGTCACAAATACATTTGGGCTGCAGGGGACCTCTAGAGGACATGTGCTGCCACCTCCTGCTCACAGCAGGGCTGGACCCTCCCTTGCCTCTGCTTTCCCCTCTCCAAACTGAGCCACCTCACCTGGCAGACTGCTGCTCCATCCCATTTAGCATTAGTGCCCTTCTCTAACTTCACTATGTCCTTCTGGAGACACGAAGTCCAGAGCTGCAAGCAGGACTCAAGGCACCAGCACAGCAAAACTCTACAGAGCTGCAAAATAAAGGCAGTCCGTGTAAGTGTTAGCGTCTGGGTTGTGCCCACCTGCTTCTCTTTATATTACACTTTTAAAAATTTCCATTTGGAGTTTAGAAATAACAACAACAACAACAACAAAGTGCAAGGATTGAGAGAAACATGAGAGGACTACCTCCCTGAAACAGGGTCTCACAGAAGCCTGCAGGAGCCATCTGGTGGCTGGGGTGGCTGCTGGGCACGTAGCCAGCAGAGTACTTGGGAAAGCTGCAGGCAACAGCAAGGCTCTTGGGCCCCCAGCAGCGGTCACTGACACTGCAGACTGGCACAGGTGACACCACTGGAAGAAAAGACAGTCTAAACTGGGCATTTAATGAGCAAGGCATGTTCTCAGTCAACAGCGACCATGTCTGTGCAGAGAACCCCAGGCCAGGGGGACACTCACCCTGCATGAGACACAGGGGTGGCTCAGACCAGCACGTCTGAGCCCCACTAGCCCTTGGCTGCATGATTAATCACTATTTTCACAAAATGTGCAGCTCAAGCCATGGCTTTTTGGTAGGGAGGGGTGGCCTGGGGCACACAGGGATTCCCCCCTGCAGATCATGGTTCCCAGCTGGACAAACACCCCCAGAGTTCTGCAGAGCAAGAGAGGGATGGATACACCACAGTTTAATCCAGCAATGGCCTCAACCCTGCTTTGTGCTCAGAAGAATGCATTGAACAGCCTTTAGACCTGGCCATCTGGTGGGAGGCACTGGGTACCACCTGAGGCCCCTGCAGCCTTGAGAGCAGGGCAGGCTCTGGTTTTGGTATTACTGCAAATGCTGTCCTAAGTGACACTTGTGCAAATATTCATAGCCCTTCAGGCTGGGCAACAGTCAGCAAGTCCAGCTACATACCAGGCCAATGGGTAGAGCACATGCGAGGCCAACACTCAGTAACCTTTCTGAGTGTATCTATAAAGTCACTTCACTAGTTGCAAAGGTTTCCAGGACAAGCAGTTTTCCTTCCACCTGGCTGGAGGGAGCTGACCCTTGTCGCTGAAGAGTGCTGTAAAATATTGTGCTTCTGAAAAAAAAGCCCCAGCAGATTGCAGTAGAGCCCCTTGGCAGCTGGCACATCACACAATGGATTGCCAGAGGCCAAACCTAGACCATCATAGTACCTTTTCCACGGCATGCTAAAGGAGGGGAATTCCTTAATTAAGGTTCACAGATGCAAAGAATAAATCACTAGTATTCGGTTATATATAAAACTGCATCCCTCTACACAAAACAACATCCCAAGAGGTTCAGGCTGCTTCCTTCCATCCGTCCCAAGCCAGCTGGAGGTCACTACACACAAATACAGGCTTTGTTTTTACCTTCAAGCAATCCTTTGGCACTTCTTAAGCTTTTCAGTTCAGTTCACTTCGAAAATAAACAAGGTAGAAATTTTAACAACTCAGGACTGTTAAAAAAATAATCACTAATTAGGCTTCATGAAAACAAAACGAAGCCCTCGATCTAAGTACGAGCCAGTGCAGCTCAGCTGTACAGAAACAAAATCCTGCTTTGCCCATAGCGAGGCACATCAGCCAGAAAGAAAGGCCTTGACTGTCCAGGACAGGCTCCATCAGTGCCACAGGATGCGACATCCACTTTCACACAGCGACACACTGAGGACATCATCAGGTCTACGGAGAGATTTCCAGCCATGCCAGAGGAGCAGAGGACGCCCTTGTGATGAAGCTGTGGTGTCCAAAGCAGCCAGGCTTGAGGCAGAAATTAAATCCTCCAGCTATGCACACTCACCCCAGTCTGTCGTTCTATGTGTCATCAGCAGTGTGTGCACATTATGGCAAAAGATAATGGGGAGGCAGGCAAAAAAATCCAACTAACCCAGAGCAATGTGTCACACTGTGGCCGAGCTCCCTCCGGCAGCCGTTCCCTCTGGCAGTGCTGGAAGCCTGGACGCTGTCGGAGCCGCGCCGGGAGCAGGCAGATCCCGCACAGACACACAGCACAGCACACCCTCAGACGCATGGGTGGGAACAAAGGGGGAAGGAGAGGAGGGCAGACGTGATGGAGGAATGAGATGGCTCTTCTCCTGGCAGGGGTGCCCATATCCGCAGCTCTTCCAGTGCCCTACGGTCCACTGGGAGAGGGGGTGTGGGGGCTTTGGCAAGGTGACGGTTACATAAAGAAGAAGCTACAGAAAAAGAGAAAAACAGAAGAGAAAAGAAACAGAGGTTCAGAATTGAAATGAAAAGGGGGCGGGGGGGGGGGAACAAAGGAGGAACAACATTTTAAACTAAGTCACGAAGGAAGGAATGCACTGGGGAGGTGTCACACACACCAACTCCACTGGAGAGGCCTGAGCTCTCCAGGACACCGGCTGAGGTGGGGAACAAGCTCATGACCACCACAAAAAGTGACTGACAAACACCAGCACGAACCTACAGAGGCACCTCAAAGGCACAGAACAACCTACTGGGAAGGCAGAGGCTGACGGGTGACCCTCCTGTCACACCGTGAGAGAACAGCAACAGTAAAGTCACAAAGGCCACGCAAAGACCAAAGCTTTGGGTAAAAATATATTTCCTCTCCCCACTTCAAGTGTTGGCACTATTTAGATCTGTAACCTGAAGCATATACAAGAAATAACTGAGCTTATGCTATAAGGTTATTATTCCATCTGTAATTCAAAAACTGAAATATTTTAACATCAAATAAAGTGACAATATCTAACAGATGCATACATATCATTTGCATTAACACTGTATGTAGGTTACACAATTGTTTAGTTACAAACATGGGTTATTTTCCAATAGCAAGGTAATAAAGTCCTACATCTATGGTTTAAGGCAATCAGGATATTAAAAATGTATACAAATACAAGATTTCTACCGCTGTTCACAGCTTTGTTTTCCATTAATTAAAAAAACCCTTCATATTTGTACAGCTCTGTGCTGGCACACACTGGCGAGAGCACCACGGATATCACACCCTGCAGATGCAACCTGGGCCCTCAGAGAAGGGACACAGAAGGTGACTGGAGCCAAATGGACAGATCTGCTGTGGTCACACACAAAAAGACATTTCCATCCGCGCTCGGACAGTTTGGGAGAAGCAGAACGAGAGCTGCCTGCAGAAACACTGGTCCGGTTTAACACAGACATGCTTCCAGAGAGACACAGATCTCCCTGATGGGATTTCAAGCTGTCAGAAGCACAGGGAGGGGGTGACAGGAGTGGCAGCTCTCCAGCTGCAGAGGAGCTCAGGGTGGGTGCCAGTGCCTGCTTTCCTCACTCCTGGAGTGCCACAGGAGATGCATTTCAAGATGATGCACTTCATCAGCATGAACTCCAAGGGCACCTTCCTACTCACTGACTTCCCAGAAAGGAACTGTGTGACCCCTGGAAGGTTCTGGGGGAGCAAATCCTTATCCATCTCCTTCTTTCCCACTGCCTGCCAGACCCATGTGTGCTTCCCTCTACAGAGCAGCTGCAGCCCCTCACAGCAACCTGGATTCTCTTTGCTTTTCCATTCTGGGGGTTTGCTTTATGCCCTGGGAATGCCACCATCCCAGAAAAAGCACGTTTCAGTGTGCTTTCCCGCTCCTTTGCATTAGCCTGAGGATTGAAATCCACCTTGTCAGGAACATGCAGGTTTTTTTAAAAGAGTTTTAGCCACACCACTTTTAAGTAAGTGGACTTTGAGAATCTCCCACAAAAGCACAGCTGGTCTCCTGCCAGGAGCGAGGCAGGAAGGGAAGTCTCTTACTGCTGTACTTACATGCAAAGGTGAAAGCACATCCAGCTAGACCTGAGTGTATCATTCACTCCATGCACATCAGGGGCTGCTGTGAAAAAAGGCACAGGGAAAGAGAAGCAACAAGTGCAGCAGAAACAAGCTAAACATGGCCCAGGGGTTCAAGGTGGAAAAAAAAAATCATTACCATCTCCTTTGGCAAAAAACCAAAACAGTACCTTTGACATCTTCAATTTTGTGGTTTATTTCCAGTTTCTCCAACACAGCTTGTTCTCTGCTGGAGAAAAACTCAACCAAAAAGACACTAATGCACTTGGCCACGGCTTTCTGTCAAGAAGGAAAAGCTCAACTCAGCTGATTTCCCCTGCCAAACATCCCTTGAAGGGCTGTTAAATGAAGTAGGAGAAATAAATGTTAAAATTAAGTTTTCTACTTGGCACAAAACACTGGTAATTAAAAAGAGGACATGCACAGAGACAGCTGAAGCAAAGCATATTGCCACAAGCACTCGGTGATGGGCATGTGATATGACTGTAAAAAACTCATGCAAACAACTCAAACTTCTTCCTTCATAACTCAAGATTTTAAAGCTGAGTTTGCCAGAAGCCACAAGAACCAGAATTTCATTTTTCCAAGCCACCCTGCAGCAAATCTACTTAACCTGATGAAAAGTGCATAGTTGGCAAGTCCAGGAGGTTAAAAAACCCAACCAAACAATTAAAATAACAAAAAAAGGATAAAAAGGTAAACTATTTTATTTTCAGCTTATTTATCCATTTTTGCTGTCCTGTCCAAGACATGGTATTTAGGTATTCTCTTCCCAAAGCCATGTTTAAGCAATGAGGATTAAAAAACAAGACAACCCATTAGCTTACCCCCAAGCACACTTCCCAAACCAACACTTGAGGAAAAAGTGATAAAAAAGTGGCAATTCTGCCTTTTCTTTTTCCACCAGAGAAACTCCATCCAGAACCAAGAAAACAGCTGAAGTGGGAGACTCAAGTAGGAAGAGTTTTGTGTAAGAGGGCTTTAATGGAGGCAACAGGAGACTGCCTAGCGAGGAGCAGAGGAAGTGATGGCTGTGCATCAGCAGAGAAAGAAATCCAGGAGTCAAGCATGGCTCACCACTCCTTGGGAAGGAAGGGAAAGACTGTCCAAAAGCAATGGCATGGAAAATATCCATTAAACAGACCCACTTGCACTGTGCACTGGCCAGCAACTGGAACCTGGTTTATCCTATGTCTCCTTGGCATGTTCTAGGGACACACCTGAAAGGGACATTATTCCTGCTGCAGGAGGGCTGGTGGGCAGCGCAGCGACTGTGTATCCAGGCACCTTCTCTCCCTTGACCTGGAATTCTGGATCCCACACCCTTGCAAGTTTGTATTTAAGTTTGTGCAGGAATCCTCTTGGAAGCTCCAAGGAGATGCTGAAGGCTCTATCTCCTCCCTGCCCGGGCATTTGATTCCATAAGTGCTGCTAAGCCTTGCTAAGATCCTGCCCGTTGGAAACCAGGTAGGATTTTAAGGGAGCTTCTAAAGGTTTGAGGCAGCTAGTGCAGGAAGAGCAGTGCTGGGAATGGTCCTCCCCCGAGGCAGCCGCAGCTGCTCCGCTGAGCTGGAAGAGTGGCTGCAAAACCAGGCCAGCACAGGCCAGCAAACCCCAGCCATGGTCAGGGCAGACAACAACAAACAGGAACTAATACAAATTATCATGCAAATGTCACGGCATGCAAGGTCAGTTACACTTGGTTATCTACACACACACCCCCCTCCCTCTCCCCGGCAGCAGGACTGGTGCTGCTGCAACACATCAGCTCCTGAAGGAATACGGGTCAGGCTAAACTCCAGGTTTAGCCATGCCACGGGCTGGCTGGGACATTCCTACAGCATTCATTCCCTGGGGCTGGTGAATCCAGGAACTCCCTCAGCACAAGGCTCCTGCAGCCAGCAGCACTGAGGACACCTGAGCCACTTAAATACCTGAGCTGCTGACATCCAGCCCTGACTCTTGGTTCAAACTGGGGGACAAAAATAATTTACTGCTGATGGTTTTGGTGAGAAAAGCACATGGTATCATCATTGCCTTGTCCCTCCACCCACCCTGGAACTTCCACTTGCATATAATCCTGTACCCAATCCCTCTTCCTTCTTGTTCCCACTATGATATTAGATGAGTTAATAGTTATTCATGTTAAAAAATGGAAAAAAAATATAAAAAGAAAACAGATGGCAGAGACACATTACTGCAAAAGCAGGTGAATGCAGGAACATCCTTGGCTCGACAGGCTTTATGTGAAGCTTGCACTGCAAGTTAAAAAAAAGAACAAAAAACAAAAAAGTTAGCACTAATTGAACTCAAAATGCAAAAAAAAATAAAGAAAGCCAGGAGAGCCGACACCAGCAACCCGCTCCGGTGGGTGGGCATGCAGATGGATTATGGAATTACAAAGAAATTCAACCTCAAGGCTGGGCTCTACTCCAGACTATGACAAGCAAAAGTAAAAAGAAAAACCAGGGGGACAGAACTACTGACCAACCAACCATGTAAGCTGGTCCAGGTTACAGCCTGTCACTGCAGTGCTCAGTGGCTTTAGGGTTCATTTTTCCACAGCTGGGACACGGCTGCAGGTGCCCAGCTTGGGTTACTTCCCATGGGCATCCCGGCAGAAGGGAACTCAGGTATCTCACACCTGGACACCATGATGTCTCCAAGCACTTCAGCTTTCAGAACCAGGTCAGATCCTTCAGGCATCAACGAGCCCCTCTTTTTACAGGGTGTTGGGCCAGGCCCTGACTCGGCTGTTGCAGCTCAGAGACTGCTTTGGGACCGAGCACGTCCCCAATGGCCAGACCACGCACGTTGGACTGGAAACTTACACAGAAAGGAAACTGAAAAAAAAGTTTTACTTTTGGTTTTTGGAAGAAGCTTTAAATAAAGCGAGACAGAACCCAAACAGATGGTCCTGGCTCCTGGGGGGCTGCGGATGAGCAGCAACACAACAGCACATGTTGAGGCATGTGGCCATCTACCCAACAGCAGGCAAGCACCAGAAGGCTGTTAGCTGCTCTGACTGAGTCTGTTGCCAGGAACTCTCTTCAGACTGGTCAGGTTGGAAGCACAGTCCCATCCCAAAACTACAGCAGGGGTTTGGTCAGTGTGCTCAGCCCCACATTCAGGCAAGTGCATGAGTCTGTTCTGCAGCCATCCCTTCAGTGCCTGAGGTACACAGGTGTGCTGTCCCCAGACACTGCTGCCATCAGGCAGAGCCCCAACTATTTCAGATTAAAAGAGTGTAAGCTAGAGAATTCCTGGAGGAATAGTCTGAAAATCAGGAAGCTCAAGCTCTCCTTCATGGAGTCAGGCCAGCAGATTTCACCCTGAGCCTTCCCTCCAGCATGCACAGCACGGTGGAAAGTCTCTGTTGTCCAAATTGGAGAAAACTGATCCCACCTTGAGAAAAGAAAGCATTCCCATGAATTACATTGTGGGGAGGCTGCAAGGGTTGGGCATGGTAAGGACTTCCTCTGGCAACTGCACAAGAAGCACCACAGGCCATGGCAGCAGAGAGAGAGGTTGGAAGCCTTAACTACACAAACTGCAACTTCACATTAGAGTGCAAGGAGAAACTTCAAGCCTTTAGAAAACCAAGGCGTGCTACAAGGCAGGAGCATCAGCATTTCCCTTTAAAGCCTCTGTTAGTAACTCTGACACTAGAGAACAACTGAAGCAGGTACAGCACCTGGTGTGGAGCGACACAAAGGACACACTAAAACATGGGCATGTTCCTCGAGGCTGGATTTCTGTGAATGCAGCAGCAAAGCAGAACCTGTGTTTGTCACGGTTGCTGGGAACACCCCTGTCTCACCCATGATGCTGGAACCAAACAGGAGCTCATACTGACTACCCAAAGGGACAAAACTCCCCAGACCATTCTGTACTGCACTACATCTACATCTACAGCTCAGAGATGAAAAAATCTGACTGCACAGTTCTAAAAAATATCAGACTACCAACTCTGTCGAGAGATAAGGAAAAGAGTCTTCAAAACTTTCTTTTCTTTTTAGGGAATACATTACCATGTCTGAGTTCTCAGCTGAGAGAAGGCAAGTGTTCCAGCCTGCCTGCAGAAGGGTGTTTCAGCAGTGGGCCTTAGCTGCCGACACTGCCTGATTGCAGTGCTCAGCCAGCTGCCCCGGGATCTATAAGGATCCCTCCCCAAGCAGAGCTTGCAGCACACAGCGCTCCACGGATTCCAGCGGGGGCCCACGGCCACGTCCTCAGCCTGCATCGAGCAGCATGGCTCCATAGGAGCTACATCAATTTATGTCAGCTGAGAAGCCTGAGGCTCTCCCCACCTTCCCCGGGGGCAGAAGCAGCCAACAACAGGTGCCAAACCAGCAGCAGAGACAGGGGACATGCAGCGAGTATAAAAGCTGTAAAACCCCAGTGCATCTGCAGTACAACTGCTGCCACACAGCTCAGGCCAGGCTAGCAAGGGAAGTGTCTGAGCCACATCCCTACTGGCACTGGCTCTTCCAGGGTGACAGCTGGGTGTTTATCACCAGGGTTACTCTAAGGAGCAACCCCTTCTCTTCCAGGCAGTGAAAGCCACGTGGAACTGTCATTTTGTGTGTGGGTTAACCAAGTGTTTTCCAGTGAGATGTGCTGCATCCCCAGCTCGACAGCTTTCCAATGGCAGGTACCAACTAAGCACCCTTAGCACAGGTGACTCACAAAGGACTCGCATGAGCACCCTCTTACTAGGAACAGAAAAAGCCAGTGGAGGGTAAAGGATTACACTCCTGGGATACGAATATAAAATAGTAAAAAACAGTGCCATGATCTTGACTAAAAGGTAAAGGTTTCTTAGCTTATTATGTCAACTCAATACAACCACAAATGCCATTTAACTACAATTATGGTACCATAGTAGTTTGATTGTCCAAAAAAATACAAACCCAAAGCTTCTTGTCTTTAAAGCAAGCTTCCAAGTAATCACTTTTGGCACGAGCATTCCCCATGTAAAAATAACATGGTGGTTTTGGTTTTCTAATTTACTGCTACTTACAACTATAACCTTAAAGAATGGGAACTGGAGACTACCAGTGAAAGAAAGGATGGGTAGCGACTCCCTTAATAATTCTGGCTCAGGCAGATAAATCTGAGTCCAGAACACCCCATAGTTCCAGAAGATACTGGACAGATCACAAATCAAACCTCTACCATCTAATTGCTCTCCCCCACCAGTCAGGCTTGAACATAAAATTTGAAGGTACTCTTCTAAAGAAAAATTAAGATCATGTCCCTGGCCCACCCTTTAGAAAAAAAAATATTTTATTTGATCAAGCTGATAAAAGGCCTGTTTCCAGTCTGGTAATGGGGAAAAGCAAATACAGACATGCAGCAAGAAAGAGAAAAACATCCTCCCAAAACCTGTAACAAACCCTACAAAAGATGTGGATGACATCCGCTTACTTTTTCTTGTCCTTGTCTTTCTTGGTTTGTTGAGAACCTGCCTGCTGAGCCTGTGACTGTAATAGCTGAGCTGCCGCCTTCTTCTTTTGAAAGTTGTTCAGCTCTTCCTCCAGTTCCTTCTTTTTGTCTTCCACTTTTTTCTTCTCTTCTTGGTGAGTCCTCTTTAGATGGTCAAACTTTTCATGAAGCTGCCAGGACAGAGACAGTGAGAATTGGATGGGAAGAGAAGAATGCTTCACCCCAATTACTGGTAACGACAGCCCAAGTGTTTCTGCTGGCACTGAGGCCTCCCTGCACTGACTGCAAGCCATCAGCCTGTCCCCAGCCTGCCTGATTCGGTGAGAAAAGCCCTGCAGCTGACACTCACTGGCACACAGAGATGGTGGGAATTCCTGTTGCTGTAGGAATATAGCAGGTCTCCGGACATCTTCACACCCCCACATTCCATCCCTCAATGCTTGGTACTTAGGGGACTCTATCATGCTCGTGCAGAGCAAGGAAACGTGGCCACTGAGGGCTGCACTCCTCTCTGTACCCTTTGCTGCAGAACATGCTCCTCCAGGAGGCCTGAGGAAGAACGTCCTGCCCTAACAGGACATTTTCTGTAAAAACCCTCACAGAGAGCCCTCTGAGTTACAGTATACTCACATCCTTCTCTGCTTCCTTCAACTCTGCTTCCTTCTCCTTCACTCGCATGACAAACATCTGCCTCATTTCGTCCTCCTTCTTCTGGAGTTCACCCAGGAATTCATTCCTCTTTGCTTCGTAAGTCTCTTGGAGACTGTGAAAAACACACAAAGCCCAGTCAGAACAGTGTTTCAAGCACACTCATGAGCTTCCAGACCTTGGAGATGTTAGCACATACACTGTCTTGTCACAAAACATGGTCCGAGGTCCCTGACTACACCAGAGGCACGATCACCGCCACTGAAACACATCCCAGCTTGCTAGGTGGCAGCAGTGGGAGACAAATGGAAAAGGAAAAGCTGAACTCCCTGCTCAGGATCCTGTACATCACTCAGCAGGCAGGATGACTGTCCTCGAAAAGAAGCAGCCACAACGTAAGCGCCTGCAGCAATCCCCAGTGCCCACAGGGCTTGTGATCCCTCTGAATCACGCCTCCTCCCTCCTTCCTCTGTTTGTCCCCAGTCTCTTCATTCCAAATGCAAGATTTGTGCAGCAGACCCAGGATGGAATCTGCCTCCGTGTAGTTTATTAAGCGTGGCACCGACACAGAGCAAAACTCATTTTCACTACTCTACTGGTAATAGATTCAGATCAGGGGCTTGATTTAGACAAACCCACCCTGGGAGACCTCCCTTTCTCCTCTGGCCTTTCCAAACTACCAGAAACCTTCCTCCTGCAAATAATTACATTACTGGATTCCTTCATTCCCCCCTACTCCGTGGCATTCATTTATTTCCCCAGCACTGAGATAGGCAATGAAGATTTGGGACATAAATCACGTTGTCCATGTACCTCTGAGAATTTTAAAGCCTCTTAGGAACTCTGGACATCAAATTCCTCTTTTGTTTTATTCCTTAAATGGATTTGGATAGCCCAGCCATAATGATAGTGTGGGAATGATAACTATTTCCCCCAAGAGGCTTTTCTGAAAATGCATTTTTTAAATGAAAACTCCACTGAAGTCACAAAGACACATTGCATCCATGTGCCCAAGGAAAACATTAACCACTGGGCCATCCTAACCCCAATAAAATCAAGCTTTTGCTTTTCCTGGCAGTATTGGGGGTTTTGGTGGCCTTTTTTTTGGTTGGGGGTTTTTTTAGGGAGTGCAAAATTGAGCTAGGGAACACAACTTGTCAGATTATCCTGGGTCCTGTATTTAACTCTGCTAATTAATGGGCACTTCAGTTACTTCCTAAAATACTCCCCAGACAGGATGCCCAGAGCTGTTCTGGCACAGCACTGGCTGCCCCAGAGAAATCACACCATTCCACATGACCACACCAGCTTCCTACACATGGAAGCAAAAATACTGATTCTAAAAATGACAAAAATCCATTCGTGGGAGAGCAGGGCACGAGCCATCTTTGGATTCTTAACTAAACCCAGAACCAGACCTATCACAGCAGACAGACTTTAGGAGACTCAAAACAAAATCTCCCTGAATTTCAGTCTTGGATTTAACCCTCTGACTGTGGACACTGAAACTTAAATTCCTAAGCCCTTCTGAAGGATCTGGCAAAGCCTGAGGGCAGGGGAGCCTTTGCTGCTCAGTGAGCACAAACTAAATCTGCAATAAGTGACACGCTGTCCTAGGGAGCAGCAGAGCCTCACCGAGCAAAACAGAAAGCTCTGCACACAGCTCGTCGGATCCTGGACTGCAAAACACTTCTTCCAAAGCTCAGTTCCAAAAACACAATGCCGGGTGATGGGCAAGCAGGAGAAGCCTGGCAGCAGTGAGAGAAGCAGGGGCTTCCTGTTAAATTGTCCCACGTTCAAAGTGTAATTCTCTGCTGCACCGACTCTGACTTCCAGAGGAGCCAAGTTCTCAGAGAAACTGGCCTGGCAACTCCCAGGCTGCACGTGAAAAAAACAATTACAGCCCTAAGGAATAACAGTCCAAACCAACTGGGATCCCTGCAGCTTCTCACAGGCAAAGATGACAAGGGAATTGGCTTTTAAGTACACAAACATATGAACCTAAATTACAAGAGTAACTTGATTTCCCAACACACCCCCACACACTGAAGGATGCCCTGGCAAATAATATTATTTGAAAAAGGAGTATTTTGAAAAGCTTAACCAGAGGAGCAGAGAATCCAGCCCACAACAGACGCAGGACAGCAGAAGGGTCTCTGTGCAGAGGACCCCATTTCATGGAGCTGATGCCTGTCAGGATTCTGGTGCTCCCTCCTGACCTCCTGCAGCCTGGCCAAGCAAGGTGGGGGTCTCAGACATCATCAGTCCCCCTTTTCCACACCTCACACAAGGCCCTGCACAGCACCAATGTTTGGCTGGGACCTCCTGCCCTGTTCCCCTGAGATCTACCAAAGGCTCCCTGCTCCTGGCTGATACAAGCTGGCTGAAGAGCAGCAGCCAGCTCCTCCCCAGGGCCAGGATGCAGGGAAAACCATCCTTTTGATCCCTGAGCTCAGAGAGAATGGCTCCCTCATTTCAGATACACATCGGCCTCAGCCAAACAGCTTGGGATCATAGGTTTTGTTTGTTTATTGGAGGGGAAAGGCACCCAGAGTGAACTGCTCTGAACTAGCACGTACCAGATGGAGAAATTCTGTACATTTTCATTTCCTTTCTACTTATAGCTTGGTCAAAAGAGGCCTCGTGTACAGGAAGCAATGGAAATTCCTCAGATTCCTCCAAAGGAAGGGCTGAGCCCATCTTAAGCCATTGCTCTCCAGAAAGGAAATCCAATAAAGCTTCACACTTGGGCTTAGTAACAGAACTGGGCTTGACTGATTCCAGCAGAGTTTCTGTGCTGCAGAAGAAATGCAGCTGCATCAACTCAGCAAGTCAGAAATAAGACCCCAAACCAATGCCAACCCCTGACGCACATGTGTTACAGGGGCAAACCCCCACCAGTGCACTGGAACTCTGACTGCTTCTGAGGAGCATGAGATGCTGTAAGGCAGGGGGTGCAATTAATGGGGAAAAGCTGGGGAGGAATGGGAAACAGGAAATGAAAGGAGAAAACAAACACTCCCTCCCAAATTCCCACACAGCTGTTGTCCCTGGCTAATGACTTGAGCTTCAGACCAATAAAGCTGTCTGACAGAATGAACTATGTTCAGTTATCAGCCAAACCTCAAGCATGAGACTGTGGCACCCTCTTCGCAGCTCACCTTGGACCAGCTGTGAAGAAGTCTAGCAGGGTCAAAGGAACATTTTCCCCAGGATACCCCCCTTTGGTAACTCAACGCAGGGGCCACCTTCCTCTCGGCATGGACACAGCTGCACTTTCCTCCTGCCCAGGAATTGCAGGCAGCCCTGAGCAGCAATAGAGCAAGCTGGCTGTAAAGCACAGCAGTGCCTGAGTTCCACGTCCCTACCTGAAAGGCTTGCTGTCCGGATCCGTGTCCTTGAATCCCATCTCCTCCAGCTTGCAGCGCCTGTAGAGCTCGTAGTGTCGGGTGTGCGTCTGCTCCCTCAAGTCCTCCATGTTCACTCGGATCAGCATCTCCCGCAGCTTCACAAAGTCACAGTGGTTTTCATTCTCGACTGCAAAAACGGCAGAATATCCACTGAGAGAACGTTAAACCCATGGAGCTGGGTCCCCCCCTCTCCCTGGATCTGGGCCCCAGTGTAGCAAGCCTCAGAGTGCTTCAGGCACACAAGCAGAACTCCAAGTCAGCCTGCACCAAAATGCCTTGCTGAACTGGTGCTGAAGCCATCCCACGCCAGCATGGGCTTGAGTTCAAGGCCTTGCACTGGATTTGCAAGATCTCTGTGTTTCCCATCTGTCACAGAGCTCCTGTCTCCCCATCCATTCTTGCACCAGCAAGGTGATGATCCGTTTGCACGCAGGATTTCACTTCCCACTCAAACCCACTCAAAATCCTACCTCTCACAGGGGCCCACACAGGAAAAGTCTAAACTAAATCTCAAACTATCTGGTCCTAGTTTGCTGGGAACAGCAAGAACCCAGCAGGATACGGGATGAATCCAAGACCTCCTAAACACATCAACTTCTTTCCTAACTGTTTTTCTCAGTATTATCCTCTGGTGTATACAGCTGAAGTCTCTGAAGCTGCTTCAGGGTCAGCTGGTATTATTGAGAAGCCAGAGAGTTTTGCAGAATTGCACTGTGAATGCTCCCCTGCAGCTTTCTGGGCCATTTTCCAATGGGATACACAACTGAAGCCACAAGGAGATCATCACCGTCTCAATCCTGTACTTCTCAGAGCTAGTTGGAAAGCAAGGATCAGCTCTGTATTTTTGGCAGCTTCAGTAAAGCCTAGGTTGCAAACAGTGCCCAGGCCAACCTCTGCCCTCCTGCAGGAAGGAGCTTTTGGCTCCATATCCAGATGTCCATGTTCAGAGTGCTTTCTCGAGCCAGATTTTGGTAAGGGCCATCCAGAGATCAGTATCTCTTGGATCAGAATGGGACAGGATGAGAAGGCTTAGTGTGTGTGCCTTTGGTAACATACCCTGCACAACACCCCAGGGGTACTGCCTGGCTTTTGCCATCTTATTGCCGATCTTCACTTCTTCAGTGCTGCCAACCACGGCAAAAGGAAGGTGGACCTACAAAAGGAAAGGGACAATGAGGTCGGGGATTTCCTTTGCTGCCTTGCCAGGAATTGTTTCTCAAGAAAGCTGTTTACTGTGGCAGCTCTGCCTGATTTAAGTTGTCTAAATGCCTTTGCAATTCATCTCGCGTTTTAGGAAGAGCAACAGGACAATCTGGATGAGAAACCTGATCAGATTTAAAGCCCAAAAGTCTGAAGTCCTAAAAATACAAGATATGTACATATTTTTCATTTAATTACAAAGCACTACTGTCTTAAGCACAGAACAAGTCTTACAAACTGGAACTGAATTTGAACACTGAGAAAAAAGAACTGTGAAACAATAAAAAGGAATATAAAGTACATCTTCTCAAGGAAGGTAGGCTAAAAATTCAGGGGGATTCTGCTGCTACAAAGAACTGCTAATGCTTCCTCTTAAAAAGGGTGAAGCTGTGAGCAAAGGGAAGAGCAGAGCTGACCCAGCCCTGAGCTGACACATCTGAGTCATGGAGTTCTGCTCCATCCAGGTCTCTCCATGGGTGTGGTGGCAACAATCTGGGATCTACTCCCAGAAGTGTGGCTGCTGCCAGGAGGGAGCTCGCCTCAGCTGCCAGCCCAGCCCCATGGAACCCTCCCTGCCTTAGCAGCATCCAAAGGGGCTGGGTGCAAGCTCTGGGAGTGGGAGCAGTGTCAGACAAGTTGTGGTCACAGGCTGGGTGGGAGGGGAAGACGTCAGGGCATAGGAGATCGGATTATCTGCCAAAGGGGTTTCCCAGCAGCCGGGCTGCACTTGAGGAAGGCAGAACACTGCACACAATGCACCCTGGTAGAGCCACATCCCTTCTCTGTGCCAGCTTCTCCCTGCTCAGAACACAGACAGGGAAGAGATGCAATAGGGAGCTCTGAAGAAGGTCTAACAACCAGCTGGATGAGATAATTGCCCATCTACAAGCAGTTGAGCAGGAAAAATCAAAACAGCCTTCAAGTAGCAAGGAAATAGTTTAATCTGAGTGCATTTGCTTTAGGATTGGCACATCCTCTTGGGGCCAATCAAGACATCCCTGCCAGTAACTCTGAGCTCAGCTTCTTCCCTTTGCACCCTGAGTCAGGCCCATGGCAAACAGTTGCTTCTCCTGGTAACCACCACTAAAATGTTTGGTCTAGTCTAGCCCTGAGTGCCCTCAAATTTCATCCCCTCCCCGACCTTGCTAGAGGAAGGGGTAGCAGGTGAAAGCCAGAGCCACTGATGGCCACAGGCCCTACGGAGAGCTGGAACATCAGTGCCCTGCTCATACCGGAAACCGAAACAAAAGCAGCAGTGAATCACCCCCACTAACCAACAAGTGGTCGTTTGGGACAGGAAAGCCAAACCTCAGTTCTCTGCCCTGACCGCCTCCAGGCCCTGCCTCCCATCCTCTTCCTTTCCTGAGATGGGAATACCGCAGCAGGGGGAGGATATGAAAACTGCTCAGAGGAGAAGTGTTTGTCACACAATGAAACGTATCAGACCAGGTATCTCCAGACCCTAAAATCTTCTGGCCAGGCTGATGTCTGTGCTTAGACTACAGTTTTAAAGCCAAATAAAACACAGCATAACCATCAAGGACAGGCCCACACAAACCAAGGCAAGCAAGACAACATACACTCATGGTGGCATTGATCTCGGCCACTGTCTCCTCGTCAGTCGGGAACTGGTAGATCTGGACACCGTTGCTGACCAGCTCACTCATGATTTTACTCTTGAACTTGTGCAACTCGTTTTTTGCAATGGTGTCAGCCTTGGCAATGATGGGGATGATGTTCACCTGCAAGACAGGACAGCACCTTCACATACAGGACTGCACAGGCTCCGTCATCGGGAGAGGACAGAGCAGGACATGCAGTCCTAAAGTGCCACCAGCCAGCACCCCCAGCAGATGGACTTCTCTGGGGCTGCTGCTGCCAGCAGCACCACCTCAGACAGGATTTCCAGGCAGCAGCGATGATGGCCTTAGAAATAAGTCAAATGCAATTTGGCAACATGCTATTTCCTGTCCTGTCGTATTCCCCTCCTTACCCGAACTGGCTGGACAGGAAATGCTGTCATAGATTATTACGAGCTGCTCCAAAAATTAAGACAGGAAATGACCATCTCTGCACATCCCCTGGCCCAGCAGCGGGCTGGATTACTGCGGGAGCCATGCTCAGACAACAGCCTGTCACAGGCCTTGGCTCAGGGGGTGTCACCAGGGACACCTGGAGGGGCAGCAGAGTGACTGCTGTCAGCCACAGGAGGTGGAAGCAGATGGTCCCTATCCATGACACACAGGACAGGGGCTGGCAGTAACACAGGCACACATCCCCCACCTGTGTGCCCTCACATGCCCCCGGACACCGCTGCACTGCGGGACCACGGTTCACTCCTCCCTGCACAGCTCTGAGATGAAAGATCAGTTGCTAAATCTCTTCCCTAGACAGGCTGCTGGCAAGGATAAAGATCCTGCCTTCTTTCTCGTCCCTCCAGAAGGACAGTTTCTGCTTTTGATCTTGCAGGATTTGTTTTTCCCTGCAACAGCAGACAGAAATCGTACTGAGGATAGCAGTGATATCGACCTACATGGAGGGATTTTAACTACAGTACTTGACAATCTTCTTCTATTACATCACTTAATTCTGTTTGGAGTTATTAAATCCCCCTTGGCTAAAAGATAGAACAGGAATGTCAATTAGCTCACTTGGGATAAATCTCCATAATCTTATTTTCAGTTGAAGAGGGCAGGGAACCTTCTCCATCACCACATAAAACCAAATCGATTGGCCTCTCTAGGAAATAAAGAACCATTGTCATCACTGATGTCCTGCAGAATCAGGATCCAATGAGCCAAAGGTGCACAGTGGCCTGATTTAAATTGCTTAATCATGATGTAAAGGAGCACAGAGAAGGCTCAGTTTAGCTACTCAGGGTCTACATTTGCACCTCAGTTATTTTTCTTAGAAGATGTGAAGTCTCCTTTAAGCCATGGTTTAAACTAAGCCCATGAGGGTACCTGGAAAAGCAGATGCCAAGTAACATATTTATTCAGATTCTTATTTGTGATATTACAGCTGGAACACCACTGCATTTGCCATAGCAGATTAAATCACTGTTTTTGTCTAGCTGGATGTGGTCAGAGCAAGCAGACATAGTACTTCCATTTGTTTTTCACTGATTAGAAAGACAACCTGAACTGTTTTTATTGACTTTATAGCTTAGCTGGGGAGCACATGGCCAAGTTCCCTACATGGAAAAAGGGCTGGAAAAGAGTAGGAGTCCAAACTCTCAATAAATCTCCACAGCACATGAAGCAGAATAATGACCCACTGTAGCAGCTCCCCCAAGGTACACTTCTCACACTTTTCATCTGCAATTCTCCACTACTAAACCCAGGCATTATTTTCCTGAGCAGATGGCAAGGTAACAAAAGCACTACAGGGAAAAGTGAAACAGGCAGCAAGTACCTTACTGTCGAGCTTCTTCATGGTGACCAAGTCCAGGGATTTCAGCGAGTGTCCGGTGGGAGCGATGAAATACAGGCAGGCGTGAATCCGTGTGTCATGGTAGTTGAACAGGGACCGCTTGATCTTCAGCTCTTCCTGCAGGTAGGCTTCGAACTGTGCATCGATGTATTCTACTATAGGCTTGTAGCTGGAGAGAGAGGGCCCAGAGAAAACCAGGGAGTTGGCTGCTGGGACCACACGGGCACTGATGGACACTCAGGAAGCTTCAGGGGTGCTCTGTTTGTTACAGGACCCTCCCTGCCAACACAGAGTTCCTCCTTCACAAGGGTGCGTTTCCACTTGGTGCACAGGGGAAGTGTAATAGACGTGACAGCCCTGAATTTTAACAGCATGGAAACCACACAAGACTGCTACCCTGAAAAACAAGGTATTTGGCAGTCTCTCCAGTTAAAGTGTGAGCTGCTGCTCTGCCAATCTCACTGAAAATCATCCAATATAAGAAAATTTAGACATGAAACCATCATCTACCCCCTAGCTTGTCCAAAAGCTCATGCCCTTAAAAGAGGAAAGGGAGAGTCACAAGATAAGAGAGACTTTTCAGGAACGGAGGCCGGTGAGCAAAGCTCAGAAGACCAGTGCACTCTTTGTGGACTTTCATGGGTCCCTTTTGTTGAAGGAAAGAAAAGCACCTGCAGTGTAACATGCCCCAATCTGATTAACTGTTTGTGCTTCTGGAAAGAAAACTGTTCCATATGTTCCTCCTTCACCAAGGGCAGCCTCATGGATATCACTAGTGGGTTTGTGAAACAACTGTTGCTCTGGTTTCTTGGCGTCTGGAAATTCTGTCTCTGACCATGAGACCCCAAAAAACCTCAGAGACATGCTGCAAAGAAAGCAGTAAGGCCTCACATTGGGAGAAATATTAGAGGAAGCCCAGTGAAAAAAGTGGAGCAAAGGAGGACTGGGAAACCTCAAACCAGGACAACAGAGCAAATGCTACCCACCACAGCCATATGTGCCAGGACACAGCAGGAGAACGAAAGCTCTCCCTAAGCCCTGCTGCTCTGGGACTCTCCTTTCCACAGGGTTAGGCAGGAGCAGCATTGCTTCCGGGATCAGGAAACACCCCCAGAAGAGCAAGAGACCTGCTGCCCACAGAATGAGGCCCTGGTGACCTCGGAGTCCATCAGAGCCAGGATTCCTCTCCCGGCAGAGCTCAGTTTACCTGTCATCCTTGTTGATCTGATCGCCAAAGCCGACCGTGTCGACAATGGTGAGCTTCAGACGGACGTTGCTCTCCTGCAGCTCGTAACTCCGCGCTTTCAACCTCACGCCGGGCTCGTTGTGCGTCGCGGGCTCGCTCTCGAACTTGGTGTTGAACAGAGTGTCCATCAGCGTCGACTTGCCAATGCCAGTTTCACCTGAGCACACAGAGCAAGCGTCAGTATGGTCCCACTGCTCGCCCTTACCTATTTCCCTGGCACGTTCACCAGGTTAAGGAGTTATTCCACTTGGGTAGCAGTGGAATTAGGCTACATGCACACTGCTAAGCAAGATAATCCCTGCAGGAACAGATGTCTTTAGAGACAGTCCCCATCTTTACCAGTGCCCCAGGACTGACCCAGGAACTTTCTTTATGGAAGCAAGTTGCAAATTCTCTTAACTCCATGTCTGACTCCCTGATTTCATTTTGTTTCAGCCTTTTAAAGGCAGTTTTGTTGTTTCAAGAGGCCACCTAAAACCCATGGTGCAACTTAGACAATAAAAATCTGAGACAGAGAAATATATATGGAGTTGTTAAAAAAAAAAAATAGCACACTGCTTAAATACCAACTTTTTAAACTATTACTGCTTCACTAATCCCCAGTGCAATTAGTAACATGGATGAAAGCATTAGCCTAAATCTCATTTTTAAGTCAAAAGTGTTTGTTTAGCAATTACATCTCAAACAGCTATTGCTACCCATGCTGTGAGCAGGGGTGGGCTGAGACAACTCACATGGAAAGCCAAGTCCTGAACTGATGGCACAGACTGCTCATGGCTGAAGCTGCGAATTCTAGGGAGCTCCTGATGTGAACTGCTGCGTGCTGTGCCAGATAGGCTCTGCAGCATTTCACATCTCAATTAAAGTCTCACATCACAACACCAAAGTTAATCGTGTCCTCTCTCAAATCACAATTTTAAACAACGATTTTTTTTCAAGGGTGGGATTTCTGTTCCTTGGCCAACTGCAGCAGCTTGTGTGAAACTTTAATATGAGGTGAAAATCAGTGGATGGGCACATTTCACAAGAAGAAAAGAGGTGGATCAAATTGCTAATGGAGACATATTAAGTCATGCTAATAAAGGCATATTTACTGCAAGAGAGAAAGGCAATTAATTTATGCCATTTTGATCAAAGAGCTGCCTGCTAATCGGGCTGTTCCCTGCTGGATTGAAATGGTTTCGTGCTGTTTTGAGAGTCACGTGAGGGTTGGGAGCTCGAGTGTGCAGAAGTGCAACTGTTCTCTTATCTCCTCCTTTCACACGCAAAGCTACAGAGAGGAGTCGAGTTTGCCAGATTTCTTTTCAGGCAGCTCAGAGAAATTCTCAATTTGCTGTAGAAAAATCACAGTCAGAGGGTTGTGGGGTTTTTCCAGCTAATTAACGTAACTAATTAAAAGGGACAATACTCCCTTCTTGGAGGCTTAAATGAACAATGAAAGCAAAGATGATGTTTGCAGCCTGCACTGCCAAGCTAAGAGAAAAACCCAGCAGTTTTGTCCATTTACAGAACCACATTCTGGGTCCACTGACAAGTCAAAGCTGGCTTGGCTCACAGCTCCCTGGGGCTGAGCAATGGATTTCCAACTGTGGAGTATCCACAGAGTACCAAGACAGCAGCTACTTCCCTACAGCAAAGAGATGTTGCCTCCTTGTATTTCACCCCCTGAACAATTTGGGAAAAGTAATTCAGGCTACAAAACCAACTTGCAGCACTCAGATTAAATACAGCAGAGGACAGGTGACAGGCTTTGTTCTCCAGCACATCATTTGGAGACTAAAAATGGCATCATTTCCAACTGGAGAAACTAAGAATGTAAGGAGACAGGCAAAGTCTGGAAGGGAAGGAATGCAAGTTGGTGAGAAACAGCCTCCACATCCAACCCAGAGAAAAGCAGATTTAAGTTAACATTCTTCTAAAAATACATTTCATTCCCAAGCTAACTCAGTTTTCTTATGGGCAGCCTTTGGGGAAAGCAGAACCACTGGACGATCAAAGGGATAGATTGTAACAGCTAGAAATTTCCATGCTTTGACTCAGGGGGCAGGATAGAGAAAAGGGAAAGAGGAATATTAGATTTCACTGTGGAGCATCTCTGGGACTGCCAGCAGAACTGTCACTTCCCTGCCAGTATGGTCCTCAGTGGCTCAGCCCTGCCCTGGGCACAGGGAGAAGCTGTGAATGTGGAGCTGTGCCTCCTGAGGGCCCAGCAGGGCGACCTACCTACGCAGAGGATGTTGAAGCAGAAGCCCTGCGACGTTGACTTGTTGACCAGCTGGTCTGGGAGGCTGTCGAAGCCCACATGGCCAGACAGGGACAGGTTCCTGAGGTCATCGTTCTGTAACACCCAGAAGAAAAGCATTGAACAGGGTTGCAACAGCTCTGTCAGGGAAGAAGTCCTGTCAGAACTGTGTTAGGGACACAGAGGCTTTTGGCACCCAGGATCTGTGTTTTAGGTTTTCCTCCCAAACGCATTCTCCTCTTCCTTTCATCCATCTCTGCTGTGGGGTTCAGGAGCTAAAATGTCCCCAGCTGCAAGGCAGACGAACACCCCCAGACTGGTTCTCCATGCCTGTCACTAATAAAACATGATTCTTTACCAATCTGCAACACCCAAATGCTCTTTCTGAGGCCACAATATCCCATATCCCTAGTGTTATCCTAAGATTATTTAGCCAGACACGTGGAAAAGCGAGTGGAACACAGTCAGAGCTGTGAGCTGGCCAGTTCCTGTTTAGCTGGTGAAGCAGCTGAGGCTGCCTCCTCCATGTCCGCTGTACAGCTACACAGCAGAAACCAGCCAACCTCCCACTTCAACACTTCCCCAGCAGCATGGGAAATTCCCTGAACTTGCCAGCGAGGCTGGCTCTCACACGAAGCACACTGAGGAGTGACACAGGTTGTGATACGGCCCTGCTTGCAACTCCAAAAGCTATTCTGACAGACACCTGTGTAGGCGAGCAGAGAGCCAAGGTGGTGCTCTCCTTGGGAAGGAGAAGCTCTCAGACTTGCTCTATCCTGCCAGGACTACAAGAGAAATGCTAACACTCTTGCCCTTTTCCTGCAACCCTTCGGCATGGCCACAGCAGGACATACCTCAGATAGCAACAGTGCCTCTAGAGCCAGCTAAAACTTTCCACCTTTTCCAGGCTTTGACAGGAAGGGAATAAAGCGAGCATGCTGCTCTGCCATGCCTTGGTTTACAAATAACCTCATCTGACATGAGGTAAGGAAGCAGGGCACCGTTCCCAGCGTTTCCTGCATGACCTACAAAGCTCCTGGTGCTGCCTCTGCATGTCCTCATCAGGAAAAGAAGCCAGGCCAGGCAGCCCAGAGGTGCCAGTCACCCCTCGTGACCCACTCTCCTCCTTGGCTGCTCAGGGTTTTGAGCTGACAACATCCAACACCCCAAAGCCGTTCCGTGGAGGGCAAGGGGGCAGCACAGACCTTGCAGAAGGCAGGTTTGAAACAAGCCCCAGACTGTGTTTGGGACTTTCCCACAACAGCTGTAAGGCAACCCACAGAGAAGCTCGGAAAAACAAGCCAGCAAAACTACCTCTTCCCTGGCAATTCACAGTTAAGCCAATGTCCCAAGCACAGCTAAAACAAGCCGACAAACCCCCAGCCCCCCCCCCAGCTTTGTAAACCTAGACCAACTCTGCTGTTAATTCACAACATTTTTCTCCCAAAGTCTGTTGTCCTTAACTTAGAAGATACTAACCTTTCTCCAAACCCAAACACTTCCAGTGGAGTCACTCCACCAAGGCCACGATAAATTACAGTGGTGGGCAGCCTCAGCCTGGTTTAAAAATGCTGGAAGCACCAGCTTCTTTCCACAAAACCAGTGGGCTTTGGACCAGACATGGATAACACTTTTGTAGTTAAAGTAAGAACCAGAAGCAGAGGACGACTTCCCACTCTGCACAATTGCTAAGCAGCTCCACTTCCCTCCTCCATACATAATGAACCAGCCGCCAATTGGAAGGAGAAATGAGTTACACCTGGGCTGAGTGTTGATGAAGATAGACTCAGACCTAAAGAAAAACAAAAATTCCCTGAGAAAAGCCACATCTCCAAGTGAGAATGTCCCAGTCTGTGCCAAGGAGTCTGGGCAAAGGGTTCCTTTCTGCCATGCTGACACCTGTGCTAAACACCTGAGCCTTCTCTTAGCACCCAAACCAGGCTTGTCCATAGGTAAATTTACCAGCCGGTTCACCTCCATCCCTCTGTGAGATGCTACTGGGAGCTACTCACCAGCACCACAACACAGAAGCTTAAGGTGATTAAGAGATGCCACCTCCTTCACTCAAACTGAGTAAAGTAAAGCCACACACAAAGACCATCACTTCATTCAAGCACAACAGTGATTTCCCTGGAAAATGGATCAATCCCTCGGAACGATGTATGATGTGAATGGGTTAAACTGTATATTCGTAATATTCGTATTTTAAAAAAACTAGTGGGCTTGGGTTTATGACCAAGTGAAGGGAGCTCGGAGCAGATCGGAAAGCAGTAAGTGCCCATGACTCACAGCTTTCACACAAAGTGGTGGGTGTTGAACATCTCTCAGCACAGCACCAGTATCTCTTTCCCTGATATATTTTGGGAAAGCAAGTACTGCCTCATCATCAGTTGCTCAGCAGGAACAGGAGTTAGAATCATCTCTTGCATCTGTGTCAGTTATTTTTGCTGCAGACCTTCTCTGGTTTATGTCCCTCCCCTTGCTTTTTTTTTCCCTGCAAGTGGCAAACATCAACAGTGGAATAAACAAAAACTATCTCTGCACTTTGCAATACCAAGTATTCTTCACAAGCAGTGCTGCACAACAGGAGACAAGAGTAGCCTGATTTCTGCTCAAAACATCAAAACACTCGTGAAAAGATCAGAGGCCTGAGGCACAGGCAGAGATGAGACACAAACCCAAGCATCCTCCTCCCTCAGTGTTCCCAGGATGCAGTGCATCTCCCCGAGCAGAGCAGACACAGAAAATAGGTGCAGTTCTGCACAAGGATCACATGTACCCATTTTGGAGAGGGCAGGAGACCCAAAAGAACTAGATTTCTAATTCTCTTCCTCCACACACAAACAAAGCCAGTTCTGCAGCATGCAGATGGCCTTGGGAAGCTGTCACATTTTTGGGGGAGCTGCAGGCTGCTTCTCTCCAGAGAAAAGAGGTGCACACGCGGCATAACCACTTAGCACTGCAGCCAGGCCTCTGCTCTCACTTTCACCTCTTCAAGGGGCTAGCTTTATCCACAAGGAAAGGAAGCCTCTGCTGGAGAGCAAGAAGCCTGATTGCTCAGGGTATCAGTAGCAGAGCAGGCAAGTGATTCATGCTTTCGGTCTGGCAGAACAGAAGTGTTGTAGCAACAAGGGGATGCTAAGTCAGATGGCCCTGCCTCTCCAGCCGTGAACTGCCATGACAAGCTCCTGAGCACAGTCAGTGGGCTGGGTTTGATCCCAACTGAGTAATCCTACTGAGAATCGGGCACCTCCAGCTGAAGAGCAGTCAAAGGCTGACATCGCTCCTCTCCACCCCAGAGCCCCTGTGTGCAGTAACGAGCCACGGAAATGCTACAGGCATTGATTTATTCCTCCTGCCACACGGCTCCTCTTCCAGAGGAAGTCAGCAGTGCTGCTAAGGTGCTCCAGCCCCAGTGGAAAAGCATCCCATTACCCTGCCTCACTGCCTTCTTCCCAAGTGCAACCCTCATTTCCCCTCATAAGATGAGCAGAGCTCAGCACAAGTCCTCCCTTACCCCAGCACTGCACCTAACACACTCCTGCACTAAAACAACTTCTCAGGAGTCACACACAGAAACACAGTCCTGGCAGATGCCTTGATAACCACAGACAAGCGGTAGTGCCTGAAACACTGACCTCTAACAAGCACACAAAAAGAGTAGCTGTTTGCCAAGCACCTCCCCTTGCTCCTAGCTTCAGGATCCACGGACAAGATCAGCATGGGTAAAACTGCAGCTCCACAGACTCCTAGAGAGATCAGCCAGTTTGCACCAGATGTGCTGCTAGACTTGGGTGTCTGGATGCTCTCACATGTCAGAGAGCCTAAGACATCCCAAAAGCAGTCTTTATTTTTAAACTCTTCTTTAAGACACTCAAGTCTCCTTTACTGAACCCCACATTACAGGTCACAGCTTCCCTCCCTCTTCTCATACCATCCATGAACAGGAAGTGATTCTGAATGTCCAGAGCTATGTGCTAACCCCTCCAAAAAGTACATGAACAAATAAATGCTTGTTTCTTGGGAAAGATGCTGATCACTTGACTTCTCATTGCAGAGAGCCCTACAAGGCATACCACAGTTGAGATTTCTTAGATCAACAACAATCTCTGAGCTGCTGTTATCACAGCTGCTGGTTTTAACTGCAGCAGGGGAAGGGAAGGGGTAAGTTAAGCAGAGAAAGGCCCCCAGAGACACAGCATCTACTACCTACCATCACTACAAACAGATTGATTGTTAGGAACTCAGTACTCTTCATTTTAAGGGCAGGGGGAATGCCTTGCAAAGGACAAGAAGAGTTTGCAGTCTCAGAACCCTGTCAAGACTCTTTTAGCTTTGTTTTTCTTCACACATATCTCCTGGTGGCAGTGGTTTCATAGGTCAAGCAATGCTGCAACAGAGGCTCTGTGGCAAACGGTGGGTTTGCCTGGACGGGAATCAGTGAAACTATATAAAACAATTCAGCTGATGAGGCACGTGCAAGGAGAGTCAGCTCATTCCTCCCAAGCCACAATAACTTGGCAGAGCCTGCAGAAATAAAGGGAAAGTTATTCTCCTTTCTGGAGTCAGGAACAGTATGTCTGTGTGTGGATGGGGAGCTGGAGATAAAGGTGAGTCCCATGTCACTCCTCCAGAGGCAGCACGAAGCAGAGCTGTGTCCCTATGTTTCCCAAAGTGTCTGGCTGCTGACTGGAGATAAAGCAAAGTTGCTCCTCTCCTGGGCGGGGAAAAAGCCCCACTCCCAAAAGGCCAAGGACAGAGTTCCACAAGGACACCCGCATTTATTGTCCCAGTCTCCAGTCTGCTTTCCTTGCTCAGGACTTAACCATGATGGCAGCTATTCCCCAATCCAAGCAAGCTCCTGGCTGAGCCCCTTTTGCTTTAAGGCTGCTGGCAAAACATTCCCCTTGGGCCTCTCCCAGCCCACTGCTGCTGGCGGCTGGGGGTCAGCTTCACACGGCCTCCCAAGAGTTAAAGAAAACAAAAATGAGCCTCAAATTCAAGAGGGGAAAAAGGCTGGTATGCAAAATATTGAGCTCAACCCCAAACATGAGGCAAGTGTTTAGTTATTTGAGGCCACACGACTTAGGAGGCACCTTTAAGAAATTCTAAAAGCTTTTATTGTTGTCAGCAGCTCAGATCAGCAACATTTTGACCCATTACTAAGTAAAATCATCTTAGATGCTGCATCCAAAGCCAGGGACCTCAGGGATAGCTTAGTCTGCTCAGATAAAAAAGGAGCTCAGGCAAGAACAGCAAGCACAGAAACAAAGAGTAGTCAGCGAGACAGATCTCTCCCTCTCCCAGGGTTAAACCCGAGAGCTGGTGTCCCTGTCAGCAAGGCACCAAATATTCCCAGTGTCTATGCCAGAGCCAAGCTCCCTGTTCCTTGAAACAGTACCCATAATTCCACTCCCCTTCCTTATACAGGGTTAAGGGATGGTCAAACCCTTAACTGCTGGACAGGTGAACTTATGAATAGTATAGGGAGAACATGGAAAGCATGAACAACTCCCTTCCCCTCCTCGGCAGGCAGGGATGCCAGAAGAAAAGGGCTCCTAGCAATCAATCAGCTAATCAGTTCATGAAGAGAGGAAGGACTTCTTGGCTATTGTTTTAGGGTAAGATAACCATCAGTGTCACCAGCAGAGGAGGGGGAGTTCCTGTCTCCATGCTGATGCTGGCTGGCTGCAGGCTTGGGCAGATGTCTGCACAAGCTACTCAAGCCTGGGAAGTCCTTCGTTGTTTTTCTTCCCCCTTCCTTTCTTTTTTTCCCTTTTCTCTCAATAGGGAGAGCAGACCCCTGCGGAAGGCATATTCTCATTCTGTACATTAATGTGTCAATCATACCATGAGGATTTGTGCCTCCCTCCCTGCCACCAAGCCACCAGTGACTCACTGCTGCAGTTATTGTCCCTGAGGGATGGACTGCAGGAAACCATCTTGATCTTCCTGGATAAAAGCTGGCACCAGCTGCAGCTGCTTAGGGACACACAGCTCCTCACCAGTCCCCTGCCCCAGCCCTCAGGCGACATCTACAACAACAGCAAGGAGCCAGGTCTCTACTCCTGGTACCAGGGAACACTGGCAGCAGAGTTAAGCCACAGTTGGCTCCCTTGCTCATTAAAACAGGGAGGTCACAGGGAATACAAAAAGGCTCTCCCTGAATTGCTGAATTTTCCTTTTAATCTCCAAGAATCAGGATAGCAGAAAAGGTTATTCTGTGAGAGGAAGGTTGGAAGCAACTTGACCAGCAAAGCACTGGGCAGCAACAGATGGGGAAGGGCAGGTGTGGGACTTGTGCTGCCCTCCCTTGTGGACAATCTCACGGATCTGGGGGATCACCAGCCACAGAAAGCTGCCAGTGAGACCAAGCACAGAGTTCCCCCAAGGAGATGGCCCCAGAGACTTAGGTGATGATGCCGGACATGCTTCCACAGGCACAGACAGTAACACACAGGGGTCGCTCCCTGAATGAAGGCAGGATGACACAGGGAACAGTGAGCAGGCATCACAAGCTGGCTCCTGCTCAGGTGCAGCCCACACACGCTGAGCCTGCTAGAGGAAAAGCCAACATGCCCCAGTCCCGGCTACCCCAGCACAGATGCCACCGGGGGAGGGAAGCACAAGGCCCACTTCCTGGACATGTAGCACCAAATATCCTGGTTTCCAGTGCTTGCAGCTGAGAGCGCTAGCCCCTGCCACATGGCGAGGACACGCTTCCTGCAGTCCATCAAATCGCCGCTGTTCCCGCGCCTCCGAGGCACGCCGGCGGGAAGCGAGGCGAACTGCTTACATTGGCAAGCTGCAGGAACTCGGCAGGAGCAAGGAGGAAAAAGGATACAGTTGCATTCTTCTGGAAAGAGGGAAGTCAGCAAAATCCGACAATTCAGGAGTGGCTGCAGAGAGTGGGAACGAGCATTTGTCTTCAGGCAAAATGTTTGGCTAAAGGTCAGCACAAGCTCAGAGCACTCACAGTTCCATGTATGCCAAGAACTGACATAAAAGACATTTTCCTCCATAGGTTTCCAAAAACCACGGACCTTTCTATTTGGAGTAAAAGTGACTAATGCTTCTAACAGCCCCTGATGTCACATACTGCTAACCAGCAAAAAGAAAAAAAAGCTGGACTTCGGCGATGATAAGGACCATATGTGCATTCCAGCAAGGCTTGTAAACTCACTGAAAAGAAAAAAAAAAGAAAAAAGAAAAAAGAAGAGAGGAAGGAAGGAAGGGGGAAAAAAAAAAAAAAAGGACATAATGTGACAACCAAGACTGAAGACCATCCAAAGGCAGAGCCCAATGAAAACCAGATGCTCTTTGCTTCTCTGGCCAATCTCTCTGACAGGAGGACGACGTGCAACTGCCTCTCTGACCGCCTGCGTGAGGCTGAGGGAATGAAATGGGAGTTGCTGCTCCATGCCAGCTCCCCACACCAACCCGCTCCACTCCTCCTGCTTCAGAAGACACACATGGTTTATTGCCATTCCCTGCCCTTTGTCTTCTGCAATGCCACATGCAGGGAAAGGTAAATCTACCCCTTTTGGCATCCCCAGCCATTCCCTCAGCCAGGCAGAGCGGAGAGCTGGAGGTTCCTTCATGTGAGCCCTGAATGAAACACTGTGCAGTGACACAACACCTAAGTCAGGCTGTGAGTCCAGCTGACACCAGCAAGGACTGGAGAAGGCCCAGTGTTTGTTAGACTTGAGAATGTGTCACCTTAAGAGTTAAAAGCAACTCCAATCAGGACAGAAGCCAGCTGGGAGACAGCAGGAAGGCATGTTACTGTATGGCCATTAGAAATACTTTTCTCTCTTTCTTTTCTTTTGCCTTTTTCCAGCCCTTCTGGCCACACAGTCCCACACCACCACAGATACAGATACAGTCCAGCAAGGCAGCAGAGAGGAAAAACCCAACAGCCATTTCCTTCTGTATTTCACTGTCATGCACTTAAAATAGCCTTGAAACAGCTGCACCACGGGCCGTTAAGTCATTGGAATTATACTTTGCTAAAAGCTGGAGGCACAGCCCAACATGGGACCTGACACAGAGGGAGGGGTGATACATGAACTCGGCAAGATTCCAGCTGCACTCACAGACAAACCAGGGAGCTCTCTGGGACACTGCCCCCGGGCACAAGAAGGTAGAATTAAGACAAACCTGGCAACAGAGCATCATATCCCATTGCCAAGTTTTCCTCCAACCTTCCCCAGGCTTTCACCAGCTCCAGTCCAGTTAGGGCTGTGAACACAACCAGAGCAAAAGTGGCATTTTGAGAAAGGAAAGCAGCCCAAAAGGCTTGCTTACAAAGCTGTAACAAAGCAGCACTGTTCCAATACCTGACAAATTAAGGGCCGTTGGGACACAAAAAGCAGCAGCTTTCCTTGAGGTGGCAAAGGCACAGTGAGCAGTGCTGCCTTGCAGTTCCTGAACTCCATGTGTTCCTTCCTGAAAAGCTGCAGCCACACATCAAGGGCACATTTTGTCAGCTCCTATTCAACAGGCTCCAGGACTGAAAGGTGCCCCAGATCGTGCTCTGGATAATTAATTATCCCTGGCACTTACAAGAAGGATCTATGTTAATACTGTGCCCCGCTGGCTTGCACAGAGGCAGGTGGGGGACACCATGGCTGCCTGACACACGGACACACTGCCAGTCTCTGCACAGACACAATTCCCAAGTGAGGGACACAGAGCTGTGTCTATCAAGGCACACTGCTTCAGATCAGTAATTTACCAGTCCTCTGGAATCTGGACTAAAGAGTCCAGATTCATCAGAGTAGTTGCCTTCACATCTAAATCCCGAGGTAACACTGATGTACATAAACGCATGTCTTATCCCATGCCCAGGCACCACGGCAGTAAGTACAAACATGTCCTGACTTCAAACTAATCATCACCCAGCTCCTTGAAAAGTCCCTACCAGGGCTTTCAGAGTCCAAACAAATGCTAGATACACACGGGAATTCCCCAGAAAAACCTTACTGGTCCAGCATTACCACAGAAGTGTCAATCAACTGGATTGAAAGAGCTGGCTCAGACCAGCTTTTCTTACATCCATATGCAGAATGCATGTGCATATAAGGTTATTAAGTAAAAGGCCAGAGAAAACATTTCAGGTTTAGCCAAGTCCAGTGTTATCACTCTCACCATCAATGGGTACACTTGAGTGTGGTTCTGACCAAGTAACCAGAACACAACAACAAAACAAGAAAACCAGCTTTGGATGAGTTCATGGCATGGTCTAATATGTTGAGTGTTGAGTCACAGCCCTCACATCTGCTTCGAAAAGGAAAACAGAACACACAGAGCCCCTTATGGCACACAGCTCTTTCAGGGCACCACAGAAGTCCTTCAACATGACTAAGAAAAGGTCAGCAATCAATGAATATTGAAAATCACAGATACTGTTTGCCTTAGCGCATAGTTTTTCATCTTCAGCAAGAACGAAAGTGGAATTAAGTTGGACTGAATCTGCACACAGATAATAAGGCGAAAGTTTACTCAATTATTTGGCTGACAGTTTTGGAAATATTAGTCCATAGACTCTGAGCTCTCAACTGACTCAAAGCAGTAACATTCCCCACTTGCCTTCAGCAAGTCCTGGTTTTCCTGCCTTAAACAGGGAAAGCCAATACTAAATTTTTTATAAACAGGAGCAATTCTATATTTCAACTGAACTACTTCTTTCCCTCCACCTCACTAATTCCAGATTTTTGCGGTTGCCTTGAAAGCCTGTGTTTTGTCTTTCCAAAAAACTTCACTGGCCAGAGTTCCTCCAGAGGAAAGGACATCTGATCTAGGTCTGCAGCACAGCCATAACACTGGGACTGTTAGGAGGAGATGGGACTAAAAGGCCACCCTACATCAGCTTTTTTATCCTCCTTGTTTTTTGCTGCACTGATAACCGCTACAGAGACTTCACATTTCTGGAGTCGACAGACATTGCAAGACAAAACATATTTCTCACATGCAGCCCACAGACAAGAATGTTCCCACAGTCCTCTCCATATCCATCACTTCCTAAGGGGCAGGACCACAAAGGCGTGTGATGACCACTACAGTCCTGGTGATGCTCCAAGTCATAAAGAATCCCTGGATGTGACACCGGCAGTTGCCCAACATACACTGCAAACCATCTGAACTCCATAAATGCACGACTAAATAAACATTTACAGGACCAGAAGAAAAGATTAACTCTCGGCTCACAGGGAATCCCAGGATTAGCTTTACAGCTCCAGTTTTTGAGTTGTAGCGGAGATAAACCTTTCGTTCCAGAGATTCAAACCAACTCCCAGAAGCATCAAGAGTCCCACGCTGCCCCATGCCTGTGTTCTGGAGTTTATCTTGTTCCTTCCCACCCCCAAAAAAGGGATAAGGCTTTCCTTGCATTCCAGCTGCTGACGACAAAGTAACAGAGTGTGAAGGACGTGACAAAGCACGTCCCCACCACAGCACAGGCCACCAAGGTCTCTGACACAGCACAGCCCAACTCCCTCCAGCAGATGAACATCTCCGTCTTTTTCAAAACACATCCTCAGCCTCCCCTGCAAACGTACCACCAAGGAAATCCAAAGCCCATGGTGGCCTATAAAGGCAGCTCAGGCAGTGCCATCACCCTCTAAGAAAAGGGTTTTTCCACAGGAGATGAGCCTGGGAACTCAGTGCAGTGGGGAAGGATCTTCCCCCCAACTACAGGCAATAACATCCAACATCTGGCTTGTCTGACAAGATTCTTTTTCAGGGATCTCTTTCGCAAACACCTCTATTACTGAGGCACGAATTCCTGGGGAAGAAAATAAAAATTGTCATTGGCGCAAGTGGATTTTATTGTAAAGGCAACAAGGCCACAGCTGAGCAGACAGAGCAGCTCCTGAGCTGTGTGAGCACAGCTTCCACCCCAGGGCTGGATCCCGGCAAGAAGCAGCGCACGCAGCGCTGGCAGTGTCACAGCATCAGGGATTTCAAGCAGGTTTAGAGCAGATTTATTAGTGTAATCCTAATAATGCAAATAAAGTCAGATACAAAACTGGCATAAGTCGCTACATATGGAAAAACCTCCCCACGTCCCCCCTTCACCTATGTCTGTTACTAAAGCACAAGCCTGTACAGCCACCCTTTTCCTCCTTCCTCACAGCAAGGGGCTTGGAGGCCCCAAGTCCCACTCCCACACTTCCCCTCATGTCAGTAGGTTCCGATGCTCCCAGCCCCCGAACCTTCAGCCAACTCGTCTGTTTCCATTAGCTTAGCTTTTGCTGGTGAACAGTTTTCCTTTCTGCTCTAGAAACAGGGAGATACATAGCCCAAAACAAAAACAAACAACAATGGGAACAGTGTACAAAAAATATTTTCCTTTTGGTTGATGTTAAGTTTTATTAACACTATTATTCGAACATCTATATGTAAAAAACAACAATTCCTAAAGGAAAGTACTAACAGTCTTTCTATACACAAACCTACATTAGTGGCTAAATTCCAGATAATAATTAAATGCATCCTGTAACAATAAAATTCTCTTTGGACTTACAAATAATTCCAAGGACTTGATCCAAAACCTACTATCAACTTTGTGTTCAATGTGTTCCCCCCACCTTAGTTCCAGAACCAGACTTCCTGTAGCTGCTACTTCTTCCCAAGTTCTCCATCCCAACACAGTGTCTGGCAGAGCTGGCTGTTCAGTGAGCTCGTGGTATGTGTCAAATCTCCAGAACATTTGAGGATTATGTTGCATTTCAACCTGTCCACTGGAACAATGGGCACTTGTTACAAGGGAGGCAGCAAGCAGTCATTTACACACATAGCAGAAGCAACACTTGGCTTCTGTGAGGGAAGACGTGGAGGAAGAGTGAGGGAAGATGTTTTCACGGCTGGCAAATGGATAAATAAGCTCCATGAGAACAAGTTATCCAGCAGGCAGGCAGCTGCTCAGAGGCAAGCACTGCTCTATCATGTGACCAAGCCTAGAGGCATAAAGTGCAAAGAAATGCCAGGTAACGCAGATCAAGTACAGCAAATCTGCTTGAAGCCTTCTGTAATTATCTCAAATCCACAAAGATCCTCACAGGTATGGTGCACATCAACTTCTGCAGAGTGAGACACTCGCGAAGGCTTGCAAAGGGATAGCTATCGTCTTAAGCTTCCCCTCAGCTGTGAGGATAAACTTTGTTATTAAAACCAGACTTCAGAGATGTTTTCAGCCCTGCCACAGAGCGGATGGATGAGGAGAGAGCAAATAAACCACAATTAGTGAGAGGCAGGCATCCATCCTGCCCTACACGCTGTCAAAGGCTTCCCATCCGCATTCCAAGGCTCCCAAACACCTTTGTGAGCCAGACCTTTGGCTTCTGGTATCTCAGTCATCCTCTGGCTGCAGTGTCGCGACAGTTTAATTAAAAGCAGGAGCCTAAAAAGCTGGAAAGAGGCCGGGAGTGCTGCTGGGCTCACATCTGGCTCTGGAGTCTGGTGCCAAGGAAAAGTGTCCGTTCCTTTCGCTGCAGGAAAGGCCTCCAACACCAGGTCCTGAGCCAGGGGACAGGTCTGTAATGGGACTGAGCTGCAAGATCAAGCGATCTGGCATGTGCCCAGACAGTCCAATTACCTGGAATAAGGAAATTGTCCTCCCAAGTGATATAGATGCTTGGGAAAAGCCTGTAGCAAAAACATCTCCCTGTGTTGCTCCCCACTTCTTGTTTGGTGCATGCAGCAGCATATTTAATGCATTTCTGCTACCTCGGAGTGTCCTGCCTAGAGCCCAGTGCAGCTCTGCACAAGGGCCAGGCTTTAGGAGCTAAGTGGGACACTTCCAAACATTAGCCTGAGCTAATCCAATGTTATTTTTCCCACAGCAGCCCGCCACTCACAAGACCATTGGCAGAGATTTGCAAACCACTGGCATTCACCCACATTCTCTGGAATCGTGTTCTTCCAAATTCATAAATTATTCCATACGCAGGCTGCTGCAACATCCATTAGCTGTTGGAGGAGTCCTGCTAGAAGGTTAAACTGGAGCCAGTATCCACCCCCACGGATTAATTAATGTTGGCCACCACATTCTGCTTCGACTGTCCACCCCAGTCATGTTTGCACTTCGAAGGGAAAGCAGAAGCAGTTGGATTCAGATTTAATTTTAACTTCTACCCTCCTGTCAAGACTTGTGCTGTAGCAACCCATGCCACTGCTTGTAACAGAGCAGTGTTAAATGAAAGCCACACTTCCAATGTTATTCTCCCATACAGTCCAAAAGCACACAAACTGAATTCTCTGGAGTACTATGCTCCTGGACAACCCAGCTGCTCAGATTTCTCCAGAACAGTTGAGCTAAACACAATTCAAAGTCTTGCAACCTTGGGAGTACAGATGATACATATTGCACTGCTCGTGGTTGATTGAAATCCGTAGCTCAGGGACAACTTTTGGAATGGAACATATTGCAAGGCTGTTTCTCTTAATAACAACAATAAGCAAGAAGATTTGCCATGAGCTTGCACCTCCTGTGGTTACTTCACGCCGTAGTTCTGTATGCTCGCAGTGCTCAGATTTTTCATCCCCTTTTTCCCCTCAACTCCTCTTTTTCCCTGAAAGCACCAGGACAGGCAGAAAGGCACACCAGGTATCCCTCCACAAGCAAAGCACCGGGCTGTTCAGCCTGGCCGAGTCACTGTGCCAGCACACTCCACACAACAGCTGAGCACGAGTCCCGCGCGGAGCAAGACCGACTGTGACAGATGAGCAGGCTCCACTGCACCGGGCTCAGCTCCTGCAGCAGCCCGGCTGTGAAGACCTGACAGAGCAGGTAAATCCTGTCACAAATTTATGGAGCCAAACCTAAGGATTTGGGAAGACAAACATACCCGAAGGCAAATTAAGCCTGCTCCAAGCGAGCGCTTCCCGCAGAGGCCTAGGGAAGATCCGTTCACATGAAGGAGCTCCTTGCTCTGACATGCTCTGTAACTCCAAGCGCTGCAGACCCGCCTATCCCAAAACTGGGGCACAATTCCCACGTGAGGTGCACGTTTTTGCCCTAGGCTCGAGTTATTTAATGAGATACCAAAGCGAGGGATATGCTGCTGCATATCCTTTATTAAGATTGCAGTCTCCCACCTCCACGGTGCTCAAAGCAGGAGGTGATGCATGAAGCCACAAGCAGCCCTGCCTGGGTTGCTCATATCCCAGAGCAGCTGGGGTCTGACAGATAAATACCTGCTGAGCAACTCGGGAAGCCTTCAAAGAGGAAGGCTAGTGCCCAGCTCTTCCTCCCACGGCTGTCCAGGAGAAGGAGCTGGGTGTGTACATGCAGCATGAGGGCTCCCCTGTCACACTCCAGCACAAGAGCCTGCGCTTGCACCTGGCCAACAGCACATGCCGACCCCAGGAGAGCCAGTGCAGGCTGGAGCAGCCCTTGCTCGGGCACTTCATGCTGTAATTCACATTTTCTCAGGTCGCCCAGTAGCCCCTGAGGGTGCAAACTAGAGCATAAACTTCAAGAGTAGGCTTGCACAATCTTCCTACTCACACAGTACCCAGGAGGATGGCACACATCCAGCCATCTCCATCCTCCTTCCTTCCATCCAACACCACTGAACTCTAGACGCTGGGCCACAATCCTCCTCTGCAAGGCACGGCACCAAACCGGGAACATGAAGCAGCTTCCAATTGCCAAGATGTTTCAGCACACACAGCTCAGAAAAAGATACATTTACCACAGCGTGGATACTGACAACATCCACACGCCGTTCCCTTGGGACTCCTTACTGCGCATTTTACATAGGGACCAACCACCTACTTCATGCCAGAAACATTTTCTAGCCCGTGTGAACTTTATAGTTCCCTTCAAACTGAAACCAGGACAGCATGTAAACTGTATCACAGCTAGCCTGGATTTATACTTCTGGCTTTCTGGCTCAGCCCACTGGAAGAAATCATCAGGTTACTTGGTTAGGTTATGAAAAAATACTGCTTCCCTCAGGTTATAGCAAAATCTTGTAAAGCACATCACACTGGAAAAAATGCTTTTCTTAACTCCATTCCTGGCAAGGCCAAACCTAGAGGAAATGTAGCTGTGCTCAGTAACAGACAGGAGTCACATGGCAACCCACAGTTTCAAATAATGTTTTGTTTAAGCAACGAAACACCTCTGGCTTTGTCTTTAAACGGTTCTGGCCTACATCAGAGAAATTAAGTATCTCTTAGGAATGCTCTACGTGAAAATTGCCCTCAATTGCATTCATGTAAACCCAGAGAAACAAGGTCAGAGTTACCCAGAGTGCTCACCTTTAAACCCTTCCTCCTAACTGTTACATCTCCTTGAAAACACAACTTGCACATTACCCTATTTGAATAGTTCTTTTCTTGAAGGTAGTTTTAATTAAAAGCATTAATCTGGTAATGCCTCTATGCCACAAGAGTTCACTCGATTTTGTGCAACAGGGCGAGGTCTGCACAGGTGACTGTGGCTGCGCTATTAATTCACTGATCACAGCTTGACACCTCACAAAACAAGGGAGGGAATTATCTCCTGCTTTACACACCGAGGAAACAAAGGTAGACCAAGACAAAGGCATTTGCCCAAGACCACACACCAAATCAGACTGAAACAATTGCACCACGTCAGCCCCACAAGCCCTAATTCCAAGTGGCTCCTGTAATTACTGCTCTAATAATTAATAATTGCTCAACTCCAAATACTGGATAGCAGGAGTGCTTTCCAGCCGGGTGAATATTCAGCTACCCGGAAACACACAACCCGAGCTCCCCTGACAGTACTACTCAATCATGTATCAGAAACCAAAGTGAATTGTTCCAATTGTTCAGTGACCATCAACTGTGCATCCCAGAAGGGGAGGCACTTCTCTGAAAAGTCGTTTATTTTTTTGCTTTCAGCCTGGGTCTCTCCAATTCAGAGCATCAGGAGCGTTTACCACGGTATCACTGAAGAGCTGACCCAGTGCCCAAGCACACACTTCTTCCATGCAGGTTCTCCCTGGCACAAAACAGCTCCTGGATCTGGTGCCGCTTTCTGCCTCCACTGGACACCACGGACTTGTGCTGCAGTCGCCAAATCCTTCCCTTCCCCACAAGACAGAGCCAGGCCTGCGAGAGAGGCAGGAGCATGCAAGAGCTCACTTGAAGATGGAAAGATTTAAGGGAGCAGGGGGAGAAAAGAACTGACATAAATTAGGTCAAATGCTCCTGAAAAATGCCAATTAATTTATATATAGCGATAGCACTCTGATATCATTTAATGTCAGCTTGCCATTGTCAGATATTAGCTGAAATTCCCTGCTTTGCTCCGGCTGCCATATTAAATTGCCATGTATTTAATATTAATGAGGCAGATGAAACAGAATGAGACTAGGTTGGCATTTTCCGTGATAAAAGACAGCTTGTGGGAGAAAAGCATTCATTTAAAAGCACTAGGGATTTTTCTTGGCTTGGAAATTACATACAAGATAGAGGAAACCAACAAAACCCTTTTCAAATGTAATTAATAATCTATCTTCTGATTCTATAAGCTAACAAGGGCATAATGATTGAATGACTGTTTCTTTTGCTAAAAAAAAAACAACATGATGCCAGCAAGTTGAGTCACCTGGCCAGAATTATAGGAAGCTTTAGATAAACTGCTAAAACAGGATTTGAAAAATGACTTCTTTTCCCCCTCTCCAGTGTCCATACCCTTGTGCTTCACTCAGGCAAAAGAATCTCAGAGCTCAGAACTCTGCCCAAAAAAGCAAAGGCATAATGAGGCCTGCCACAGGCCAACCTGGACATGAAACAGATTTGAAGGAGGAAAAAGCAGCAGCCAATGGATGTGGCAGTGAAGTGGTGTGATATGTCACCAGACGACATCACAAAATCCCTGTTCCTCTTGGGGTCTTGACATGAAGATTTGAGGACTGTGCATATGTTCAGTCCCAGATGGCTGCGTTAAGCCTCATAATCACTCCCAGCATTTACAGTGAGCAATACCTGCTCGCAGTATGACAACCTAATCTTTTAGCTGTAAAAGCTCAGAATAAATGAGCACTGCTTCCAATTATTAAACTCAACAGTTTCTGACAACACCAGCCTTGACACCTCAAACTAGGAACAAAACAGCAACAAAGACTATTGAAATAACATTAGCCGTGCTGCTTCTATATTCATTCCACAGATAGCCAAGAAATGTAATTCTACCAATTAAAACTAAAGGAGACAACAGAGAAAAGAAAAATCTTTAATCACAGATGAATTAAGAAAAGGAAAATCCAACTACGTTTATGCACAACCTCTTTACTGGCAACCCTATACATTTCCTAGACACATTCAGGCGATGTGGGGAAATCCACGTTCCTGCAGAGAGATGCCAGGAATGAGTGTCAGTCAGAACCTGGTACCTTCACCTTTCCAGGTTGCAAGTTTCTCATTTCCAAGCTAGTCTGTTGCCTGCTAAATTTTGTCCAAGAAAAATTAAGCCAGGACCATCAGCCTGACATTTTTCATTCACCTGAAAGCTGCAAAAAGCTTCCAGGCTGACTCAGATCGGAGGAGAAGGGTTTACACAGGGGCTGAAAGGAGATGATTTGTGTGCTTCGAAACACAAAGATGTGTCTGTGGCTACAAGTGGGAACCTCTATCTGGAAGGCTAAAAGCAGCCCTGTAATTCCACCTCTACTGCAGTTCACACTCTTGTACTTCCCTGTGAACCACTCCTCGTGCTGCCCAGTGGAAGAGGGAGCCACAAGCTTGGGGTCACCAAGCAAGCTCTCTACTCAACTTGCTTCTTTTACTTTCCCTACAGACAAAAACAGAGCTGCCACCACCAGACTGCCAGAAACTTCATTCAAACCAAGTTCACACGCTCACACTGAGCACTTTGACACTTGGTGTATTCAGCCCTCATCTGGCAAATAGGTTCTGTCCAGTCTCCTGCTTACACAGGATGTCGTAATTCATTTGCACCCAGTGAAGCACCCAGACTTGGCAGAACACCCTCAGATCCACAGGCAGCCCTGAACAGTCCAGCAAGGCATTTACAAAGATCCTGCTCAAGAGTCAAAGCAGTTCCTCACTTCCACACCCATCACGTGAGAGAAGTTAATTCCTGAATGAAAGACATGAGAGGCATGCAGACTTCCAAGAACGATTTATATTAGAACTACTACTAATTTATATTAGAACTACTGCTGTGCAGAGGAATCAGTTCTCAGGAGCCGCTGGCAAAGCGGGCAACAACTGTGACAAAACCAAAGTGTTTTAAAACAAGTCTTTTTCTATTAGCTTTTGCCAAGTATTCATGAGCCGATCTGGTAAAGAAATAACCCACAATTACGGTACTTCAGTAATATATTTCCAGCAGCTAGATCCCATCTGAAAATAAATCCAGAAACAAAAAATCCAATTAGACAATAGAAAGATCTAAAGAAGCTATAAGCTAAGATGAAAGAAAGCACCAACTCCCCAAAACGGTAGCAGTCTGCTCTTTGACAGAAGATTATGTGGGATGCTACTACAGAAAACAAAAACCTTAGGCCTGCAAGAAAAGATGTAGCTTCTTGTTTTCAGACACTTGAAGAGCTCTAATTGCAAATTCAGATCCTAAGACTACATTGCCAAAAACACGGGCTCAGCCTGTATTTTTAAGTAAGGAGTCCCAAAGATAGCTCAAGACTCACAAATCACAGAGCTCAGCAAAATAACTGCACTAGCAGGGTAAGGCAGTAATGGCCTTTGGACTACAGCTCGTGCCAGCAGAGCACCACTTAGATGGGATGAGCAGAGCACTCCAGAGAGGGAGAAAGCTTGCAGAAGGGCTGGGTACTGCTAAAGGAAAACCATAGGGTGCTATTCTTCCTTCTCATGGCTCCTCCTTCAGCACCTCATGCATGGCCAAGTGGACCTTGCCTATACCTCCATTCATCACACCTGCCTGAGCTGTGGGCAAGAACTGCTCTGGCAACACAAGTCCTAGCCCACAAGTGCCTAAACCAGGCACCATGGTGCAGAGGATGGGGAAAGGCATCCAGAGGGGATGAACCAACCAGGAAGGAGCATCTCTTATTCCCACTGCATAGTAGCCGCAAACCAGTACTTACACTCTTGTACTCTTGTGCACTCTTGTGGTCACAAACTAAAGGAACGAGATTTGGGGTGAATTTTTCTTAACGCTGCTGTTAGCTAAGAGAGCAAGACCCCGAAGTTGGTTCTGTGTCTCTGCTCTGGAGCCTCCTCCAGCAGCATCAGCGCTGAACTCTCCCCGTGCCGTGGTGTTTGTCTGAACCATTATTACGCATCACTTACTCCAGTAGGCTGGAGAGCTGCTCACGGAGCTGGAAGCTAAGGCAGCTACACAGCGTATCTAAAAAAAGCTTCTAGTACTATTGGGAGGCCTTTTTTGTTTATTTTTACATCACCTGGTTGCATCCAACTGTTCTGCGCTGAAGCTGCTTCAGTATCTTTTCCCGGAAGAGCCTCTGTAGCTCACAAGACGGAAGCCTAGAGCCAAACCACGCCAAGGGCAAGGCTGGATGAGGCTGCAGCATTTGCCAAGCCAACAGAAGACCCTGTCCCCTTGGCATCTCTCCTGCCAAGCAGGCACTGAGCAGCCTCACGCCCATGCTCTCAGAATCCCCTCGAAAAGAGACACAGAAAGGGCACAAGACAAGCAACAACCCTCAGATGGCTTCAGAGCAGACAGCCAGTCAGGAAAGCTCTCTCTCTCAGGGGCTGCAGGGGTGGGCAGGAGACGTATAAAACATGCCCCAGTCCTGAATAAAGAATTTATTTCTCCGATTCATGCTGCTTACTTAATCAACCCCCATCATTATTTTAGAGGCCTTACTCAGGCACTAAATTGCTTCCCCATCACCTCACCTGTACAAAGTAAGGACTTGCCAAGTATCTCCATCAGATCCTGACTCCAGCTCAGCTCATTCACACTGCAAAAGCTAGAGGTCCTGAGCACTTGGTGGGCTGGACACACAACCTGCCCCATGACTGAGGCTGTGCTGAAATAGAAGCAAGGACGAGGCAGGTTCCCACCATTGTTAACATCAACAGGAGCAGCAAGAATTGTCTGAAAGAATTTCCTACTGCAAACAAGGCACCGAGGTGAATAAAGGAAACAAAAAAGGTCACAAACTAAAATACAATCCTGTGTGCACCACCCAGGACTGCTTCCTTGGTGCAGACAGCTGAGCCAGGCCAGGCCCAAAAGCCCCACTTGGCAGCTGGTTGCAGGCAAGGAAGCCAAACCCTGTGCCCTGGCCACCTCAGTAGCCCCAGCAGTGCCACCCATCACCATGTTCCCCGTGAGGAGAGTCTGCAGCCCCGTGATGCAGAACCATGGGGTGCCCCGTTCCCTGGTGCTCATCTCTTGTCCCAGGCAAGTGAGCATGGTGGCCCTGTGGCACCCACCAGCACACACGGATGTGGCTCTCCAAAGGTGCTGCCCCCAGCTCCTGCTGACCCCAGTGGGTGTCAGTAAATCTGCTTCTCAGAGACAAAGCACAGAGGCTTCAGTCCTGTTCTACCTTTCCATCTCCTTCTCCTTCCTCCCCTCCATGGAAACCAGCAGTCTCTCATTATCAAGTATTTTTAAAACAGATTGAAGAATACACTGTGCTGTTTTAATCTCTTAGATAACGTTTTCCATGGTTCCCATGTAAAATCTGCATTCCAGCTGAATTTTTCCTCAGTTTTTGTTAAGAGGGGTGTACACCAATCTATTTGAGTAAACATGAGTCTCACTCCTTTAACACAACCAAGCTCGGGTTCTGTAAACATTTAGGATAAACACATAAATAGAAGGGTAGGTAGGCCAGAGCTCTCTTCCACACTCTGATCTACTAAGAAACCACCCCATACTGGTCAGGATTCTGAAAGTTAAGCCAAGAGGAAGAAAAGTGCCCCCTATGTAGCACATCTCAACACTTCCCAGACTGGAAGTGGCTTATCTCACATTGAGCCCAGATGGCCATAGCATCCTCCCAACCTGGTGCATGATTAAGCACAACCATGGCTTTCATCAGCTGAGAGCTCCCACAGCAGCTCCCAGCACCAATCCTGCCAAAACTTTGCTTATGCATGCCTTTATATTTGCATGCCAAGATCAGTCTCCATTAAGTCAAATGAAATTACAGGCAGCACATTTACACATGTGCCTTCACATCTGTGGAATCAGGGCCTTAAAAAGAAAGCCACCCATCGTACCAAAACACACCCTGCTTGGCTACAATTAAACACAGACACTTCAGAGCAGTTTGCTGATGTTATTCTTTATGCATACTTTTACAATTAACATAAAGTCATACCCTGCCAGGATGTAAAAGGTTGTGACTCAAGAATGTTATCATCATTTTAACTCAAATATTTTGGTTTCATTCCTTTCCTTCTTCTTTCCCCTCTTCGTTTAATTCTTCCCTCCAAAAAGATGCATGCCACTCACAGCTCAACTTAATGGTACTTTGCAAGAAAGTTGGAAAGGCAAACGTTCACCAGTCTTGCCTTGCTCTAACATATAATTAACTATTTCTTCCAGCTCCCTGCCACCCTCCCAGCAACTCAACAACAGCATGCAAAGTGGGAAGAGAGAAGATTAGATAAGGAGGCACACAAGACAGAACATCCCCAACATCTCTTGAATGCCAGCCCACTATCCTTTCTTCTCTTATCACCCCAAAATAAAACAACCCCCTTGTCGAAAAAGCGCGGATTCCGCAGGATAGAGGGTCTGCTCACCAGCTGCTTGCGAGGAAGCCGAGTACCCTCCTCCTTCCCTCTCCCACACGCACATGCTTCTCATGCTGAAGGATGCTTTATCCTGCAGTCAGTCCCACTGCACTGGACTCAGCAGTGCACAGATAGGAATTCAGTTTAACTGGTGCAAAACCCCCTGTGGATGTTGTTCTGGGGTGGCCCACAGACTTGGATTAACCAAAAAAACCCCAAGAGGTTGAGTAGCAGCACCAGTTTAACATAATAACAACAACAAAAAAGCGCTCAACACATCCACAAGAACAAACAGCAATCACATCTTGCAATAAGCCACGTTCCTGAGCGCATTTATGCTGCAAAGTTGCTGCTCCACACAAAGCCAAAAGGCTCTGCTTGGCAATACCCTTCAGCTTGCCCTAAAAAACCATCTGAAGGCATGATTTCAATGTATATTCTTGCACTGAAAGACAAACTTCATTTCCCAAGCATGCTTTAGACCTTAAGATCAAGGAAACATTTCACAAGAAGCTTTACAAACGGCTGGTATAATTTATAGGTATTCTGTTAAGAAACATCAGCTATTATTTTGCTTAGTAGCTTAACTTCCCCACCTCCAGTAACACCATTGAATTGCATCTCCATACATTTGCTTTGCCACATCAGAAGAACCATACAGCCCCGCAGATTCATAAGAACATAACAAACACTAAAAGAAACTTGTGTAATCCTGGTCACATCTTGAACGCAGACCATTTTCTTATTTTGAGAAGGAGTCACATTCAAGTCCTCCACTCCTGGGCAACATCTATGTTACTCCCAAGCACTGAGAAAGTTACCGGGAAGTCGGTCAATTCTCTCCCTCCCCCGGCCGACGATGCACAAAAGTGCATTCAGTGTGGTCACAGTGGAGTTTCATTCACGTTTCTGCAAGCTGGATGCAAGAGAGACTTGCTTTTTTCGACATCTTTTAGTTTTTTGTGGGTTCGGGTTTGTTTTTTTTTTTTAACTTTCTCCCTGTAAGGGGGAAATCTTTTGTCTTTCTCAACAGGAATGTAAATACCCTCCCGGCCACCACATCCCCAGAAAAACGGTCACGCTGGAAAACGCAAGACACGCGTGTCCCTCGGAAGACTTCCATGCCGGGACTACCGTGCCTTGCCCGCC
>VZRM01006632.1:256680-278546 GCA_013397955.1 Grantiella picta
TTCGCTCCGGCGGCACAGTGCGTCCCCAGCCCCCGGCGCTGCCGTCGGGTCCTGGGGCGCTGTCCCCCGCTGTGCCTCCCCGGTCCCCATCGCGGCCGCTGCCTGCCGCCGGCCTGCCCTCTGCCAGACCGTCCCGGTCCCGGACGCCACCGCTGCCATCGGGCCTGGGCCCCAGCCCCCGGCGCTGCCGTCGGGTCCTGGGGCGCTGTCCCCCGCTGTGCCTCCCCGGTCCCCATCGCGGCCGCTGCCTGCCGCCGGCCTGCCCTCTGCCAGACCGTCCCGGTCCCGGACGCCACCGCTGCCATCGGGCCTGGGGATGCCTCCTCCCTACAGGCTGCCTCAGCCCCGGTCTCCGCCGCAGCCCCTGACCGGAATGCCCTCATTGAAGGCCCCACTGCCCTCAGCAAGCCGGGTGGGGCGACCCCCCGCCGGACCCATTCAGTCCCCGCTGCTGTCATCGGGCCCCAGGGCGCTATCCCCCGTCGACCTGCCTCCATCCAGGTCCCTGCCGTTGTTGCCCAGCCCCGACCTGCCCCCATCCCGATCCTTGCCGGTGCTGTCCGCGCCGGAGGTGCTGCCCCTGTCCCGGTCCCTGCAGGCACTCCCTGCCAGCCCCTCTTCATCCCCACTGCTTTTATCAGGCCCAGAGGTGCTCCCGTCCACCAGGCTGCCCCCATCGCAGTCCAGGTCCCTGCAGCAGCTCCCCACCAGGCCATCCCCAGACTTGCCATGGGGATCCAGGGGGCTGACCCCCAAGGGACAAAACCAACCTCAAGTCCCGCGGCTGTACCCATGCCAAAGCCTGACACTGCCATCAGGTGCTGGGATGCTGCCCCCCACCAGGCCACCCCCATCCCAATCCCTGCCACAGTCCCCCACTCAGCCACCCCCTGCCAAGCCTCCCTCATACCAGTCCTTGGTACCAGCACAGGGCCCCGCAATGCCCCAAGCCCCAGAGAGCCAGCCCCCAGCACCACTGCCTGTTTTCCGGAGCATCAGGTGCCAGCTTGCTTTGTCGGAGGTGCAGGGCACCCCCCCATCACTGCATGACGACTGTGGGCGGCAGCCCCGCTCCGTGCTCTCCAAGAACTCCCCTAGGAACGCTGCAAGCCGGGGGCCATCGGTGCCGCTCGGACAGCGGGAGCACGCCTGGCTGGTGGCAATGTCAGCGGGCTGCTGGGCTCAGGTGCGGGGGCTCTTTCTGGAAGAGCCTGAGCTGGCCCTGCAGAGGGACTTCATGTCAGGCTTCACAGTCCTTCACTGGCTGGCCAAGCACGGCGACGGGCCGGGCCTGCAGGAGCTGGCGGCGGCGGCGCGGCAGCTTGGGCTGGCCCTGGACGTGGACGCCCGCTCGGGCTGCGGGTACACGCCGCTGCACCTGGCTGCCATACACGGCCACCAGCTTGTCATCAAGGTGCTGGTGCTGCAGCTGGGGTGCCAGGTGCAGGTGCGGGATGGCAGCGGGCGCCGGCCTTGGGAATACTTGGGCAGCTCCACCTCGGGGGAGATCTGGCAGCTCCTGGAGGCACCCCGTGGCACAATCATGTTCCCCACGCAGCCCCTGGCCCGCAGCGTGTCCTCTGTCAGCAAGGTCTCGCCGTCCACGGGCAGGGCAGCACTGCCTGCCTGCCTCAGGGTGCCGCTCGGCCGTGGGGCAATGTCTCACCAATCCGGCAGTGACAGTGACTGAGACAGCTCCCTGGCATCCCCTGCCAGTGGAAGATGGGACCTTGGGACCTTGGTGGCCACCCTGAGAGAGGAAGCCATACAGGCAGAAAAAAAGCTGTGAAACAGACTGAACCTATTGAAGAATGTACTTTTAAATTATTCCAATGAACTGTTGTCTGAGCCTCTCTGCCCGCCCTCCCATTTCTTGCTTTTTTACCAGTGAAAGGATGCAGTACCTCTGCTGGAAGCAGGCAGAACCCTCAGGAGGCAAATCCTCCGCAGCCCACAAGAGCAGTACCAGCTGCTGGGTGCAGCCACGATCCCCAGCGTTAGTGGGACCATGGCTTTGGGGTCAGACTCAAGTCTGGCCCCAGTCAGGGTCAAGCCCTTGCTTTTGCTGACAGTGAGATTGTTGTTGGTCCTGGGGTTTGCAAAACACTTGTTTACACCACCTAAATTCTGGGGAGTAGTAAAACTACATCCTTTTTTAATCCCAGCAGATTAAGGATGAGTCTCTCTTTTAAAAATGTGGCTGATCAAGATCCAGCCTTCCAGCTGGATCCTCAGAGAGCGACTAACCGTGGCAGAGGGCGGCAGTAAGGAAGGGTGTTTCCCAGGCCGCCTTGCCCACCAGCCCATACCAAAAGGAATGCAGGGCAGCACCACAGCCCTGCTCCTCTCCACAGCTGCCCAGGGCTGCCTAGCAGCATCCATGCTGCTTCCTCATTCCTGCACCTCCAGTTGCTCTCCTCACACCACAGGATTAGGAAGTGGTACCTGTGTTGTGGCCAGAGTCCTGTTCCCACGCCTTGGGACAGAAAGTGTAGCGGCAGGATTCTGTGTTGGGCAGAAAGGAGCTGTGCTGTAGGATGGGGCCCAGCCTTGCAGAGGGAAGGCGGTTTCATAACCAGAGCTGCATTTTCCCAGACACCCCAGCCCTAAATTGCTTATTAGCTGTTTATTTGATGGGAACAGATGGGATTGGGGGGCCAAGTGCAGTCAAGAGATGTCCAGTGGAGTAATTCCTCAGAGTTTATAAAAATGAGCTGTCCCTAGGAATCTCACTAGATTATGTGCGTCCTCTAACGTACTCTGCTCTCTCATGAATGAGCCTCTAAAATGTCAAATATTGCAACAAATTAATCTTGCACCTAATCTGTCTCTCTATAGATCTATAGATCCTCTGTGGAGGCAGGAAGAGAGCTAAGTTACATGAGCCAGGGATCTGTCGCTGCCAGGTTGATGCTCCTGCTGCCGGGTGACCCCAGGTCTAGGAGCAGTGAAATTGGTACTGCTGGCTCAACCTCAGTGGGAGGCTTTGGGGCAGACCAGAGCAGTAGGTGGGACTGCTCATGCATTTGAGGCATGTGTGTGAATGCCTGCAGTTTCGGGGAGGAACGGGAACAAGGGCAGCAGAACCTGACCCTTGCATAACACGCGTGCCAGGGAATGCCTCGAGTCCTTGCTCAAGCACTAATTGAGGTCTCCGCTTTGCTTGGGGTTTTTTGAGGGAGGAACTCTTCCCTGCAGAAGGGAAGCTACTCTGCCTGACTCTCTGGCTACAAAAGGTTGTGGCCTTTTCCCAGTCTGGTTTTCTCCTTTTGCAGAGGAAAGAGTTCAGTAAACCAAGAAAGTGTCCTGTCAATGATCATTCCTCTCTGAGATGACAAAACATACAATCTCATAAGAAATTCAGCTGTGAAGTGGCCTCTGAGCCACCAGCATGAGAACCTGGAGGGCCCTCCAGGACTCACCCGCATCAGGAGGAATCCTATGTATCTCCCTTCCTCTTCAATCCACCTGGGATTTATAGTCCAGGTCAGCACCAACACACAAAGTGGCTGCTGCCTGGTAAAACAATGAAGTCTTTTCTACCACATTTAGAGCCATTGCCATAATTCACATCATGCACCAGGCTCCCCTGGGAAAGGGCTCCCTAAAGCCTTCCACAAGCCTTGGTCACAAGCTCTTAAAAGCAGCTTGTTGATGGGGGATATCAGGGATGCCATCAGATCCTTCCTGTACAGGGAGATTCACAGAAGGATCCCCAAATGAAAGTTCTTGAGCTGTCTAAAGCTGTCTGGGGGCAGCATATTTTTGCCCCAAAGACAGCTTCCAGAGAACAAGGTTTTCCCCTTTGTATCTTCCATGCTGCTAAGACAGTGCTACCTTGGGATTCTCATCTTACAGCCTTTCCCTGACCTTTCTCCGTGACGCAAACCTAAGTGGCACTTTTTTTTCTGCACACTGTTTCAGACCTCGCCCGTCATCTTTTTCAGAACCTTTTTCTCTCCCTAGCAGTGTTGTCAGACTGCTGAACTAAATAAGTAGTGACCTAATTTTGTGATTACTGTTTGCTTGCCTATTGAGATGACACAGATAAGCTGCTTTCTCCAATTTTTAAATTACAGAGCAACTGTTACGAAGCTCAAAACTTTCCATGCTGGATTCAATGTGCATTCACTCTGGTTTATCACCTAACTGGTATTAGGACTACTTATATTGCTAATACTGCACAGCTCCTACACTACTCTAAAAGCAGTCAGTCACTGCTTGAGAATAACCACTGTTTTGACTCCCAGAAAGCCTTATACTCCCAAAGTTTCTGCTGGTGAAATAAGCAAAGGACAGGGTGAAACCCATCTCCAGCCCACTGTGGGAGGCAGGCCTGATCATCCCTCAGCCATGCCTGGAGGAATCACACTGCTGCCCTGGTGCATCACAGATCCAGTCATCCAGGAGTAATCCACCACTGGATGTACACACATGCAGCCTGAACATCTCCGTTTCCAAGTTCCCTTGATCTCCTTACTATTTACTTGTCAGCCTGCCTGGCCCCTTCCACACCTGTGCATGCTGCTGTTTCCTCACTGCAGCTGGACGTGGCTCCTTGCCTCACACCCAATCCAGGCATCTGACTTTGCACCGCCCTGAAACACAGGACATGCCATGGATTAATGCACAGCAGGACTCTGCCCTCTCCTCTCATTGCGTTTAAAACACACCTCCCACTTGGCGGCTGCTGACGATAAAGTCCACCCCTCAGCTCTGTCATGCTTATCTCTGACCAGCTGCTTTGTATCCAAAGCCCACGTCCTGCAGAGGGGTGTGTGTTTCCATGCATTGGCCTTTGCCCAGCACAGGCTGTCAAGCCTGAGCACTCAGAGCCGTACAAAGCTCTGGCAAAGGTAACTCCTCATCACCCCCTCCCTGCTCCTGGGGCACACACCTTCACACCCACTCATCTGATGGCTAATAGCAGGCAGCACAGCAGAGCTGGATGTTCATCTGGATTCACGTCTCTGGACAAGGACCGAAGGCTGGAGCAATGGTGGGAGACCAGCTCAAACAACCCAAGAGGCTTTTGTGCAATTAAAAAGGTGTTCCTGGGCATAGCAGGTGAGCAAGAGCACAGAACATTGCAAATCCAGGCTAATGGCCAGGGCACCCTATATATCACAGCACTTTATGGAGCAGAGAGAACTTGTAGAATTTTTTTTTTTAAACCCACATTGAAGAGTCTGTCACACAAAATACACTTTTTTTCCCTGCCGTGACAAATGCCATTTGAATTCAATAGTTTGTATACAACTTCACAGAGACAAGAAAATCTTGCTCACTTTGAGCAAGTAATGAGACAACCTCAATTGCTACTAAATCCTGTTAAAGCTAGAATTTCTCATGACTACATTTACTACAAGCAGAACCAGATGGCAGGTTAGCAGAGTGGTGTTTAGAACAAGAAAACCCCCCAATTAACAGTACAGCCTAAATTTCCCGAGTAAATGAGAATTGTTAGCCTTTCAGGAAAGAATCAAATATTGTCTGTGAAACTCAGTCACACTGGGAAGCACTAAAAGTAGAATTCTTGCTTTAGTTAAATTAATACCCCTTGTCCCCAGTGTGAGTCTATTTAACCAAAGAAAATATGTTTTACCATTAATTAAATAAAATATATTTGAAGATACCAAGAAAAGCTTGGTACAGAGGCACTATTGTGTTAAACACCTAACTAAGCACATAGTGCAATAGCTTGTCTGTGAAGACACAGTTGGATGATCTTGTGTAGGTTGTTTTTTTCCTTAGAGCTGTTAATTTGACCTGGTAGAGCAAACGTCTTTTTGGATGGTTTAAATAAGCCTAAGGCTGATGGTACTTTAAATCTGGATTGGATTTCAGCAAAGGCATGTAAGCTCTTCAGACCTATCAGGACTTCCTTACTATACAGCCTGTCATAAAATATAAGCAACCAAAAATCTCTTTGTGAAATATATCCTTGCATTGCTCTTAATTTTTTTTTTAGCTCTGAGGGTACTGGAGGAACGCACAAAACCGCTCATGGCAAACGGGTCTGATAAAGATTTTGGGTGCTTTTGTTGTTACGTGATAGTGTTTCATAGGCAGCCATGCTGTGTGTCCTTGAAAGTCACAAGCTATTTAAAATTAATTGTTTAAGAAGTCCTAGTTTCTGTTGTGAAGGAAACACCCATCAAAACTACTGGCAAGATCCTCCACACAAACACGTCAGTCTGTGTGGACTGGCTTCAGTTTGCATTTCTAATGCTGCCATGGCAAGCAAGGACCAAAATCCTTCAAGATGTGTCACAGCAGCTTCCCCCTTGCTGCAGGGCCTCTGTAAGGAGAGTTCTTGGTTTAAATATTTTCTTTTGGCCTTCCTGAGTCACAGCTCTAGAGTGAAGGAATGTTCTGATGAATTTGATATCAGAAGAAATGTTTTATAGACTTTAATGAAGTCCAGCATATTTCAGTGGAAGAGGGAATTAGAAGAATTTGAATTGGTGCGTGTCTCAGACCTGGAGTCCCATAGTAATTCCGTAGGGAACAAATAGCTTTGCACAGCCAAGCACTGGGCAAATGTTATTGCAGGTTGTCCAAAGTCCAGCTGGGAGTTGCATGCCACTTGTAAATAGCAGAGAATATTCAAGGGAAATGGGAAGGTCTTGGGTTTCACTTTAAGAGAGGACAAGAAGCACCTCCCAGGCCTTAACGGGGAGTGTTGGTCTACAAGGATGCAGAGCTGTGCTCCCTCCATCCACAAACACTGCACCCTCCTTATCTCCCCAGTGGTTCTCACAGTGCCTGGTGATGGTATCTAAAGTGACCCTAGAACAAAACAAGGAGCTGATAAGGGCTGGGAGCTGATAAGAATGAGGGCAGGGTTTGTCCTCAGAGCCAGGCTGTTTGCAAGCCTGCTACTGCCCAGGGAAGACAGTGGGCCCAAGGGTAAAGCTGCTCACTTGCAGCCTGCACACTTTGGTGCAGGCTGGGCCGAGCTTGGGGACAGCAGCATTCCCTGCCCTGCACCATCGCAGGCTTCCACTCCTGCAACCTTGGTCTCCCTGTGACTTCACCCAAGGGAAAGCCCGCCAGTTCCTGTGGACTGCTTTGTATCCCTGCGTGGCCATGCCAGTGCCCCTGGTTCAGCCCACGTATGCAGGCTGGGTAACCAAGGTGGGACTTTGCTGTGACCCTCGTTTGACCCCCCCAAATTGCACTATCTCCTGTGTCCGAGTGAAGCTGGGTCCCTTACCAGCGCCTGTGCTTGTGCCAAGTGGCATCAAGTCACCCCGAAGGCAGGAAGACCTCTGCTGGGCATGTGCTGAATATTACTGAAGAGTGTAAAACGCAAACACTGGAAGTGGATTAATGCTTACATAAGAAAATGTGTATAAAACAGTCCAATGCATTAGGAAATAATCTTGGTTTTTTTCCTTCCTTGTATTAAAATACTTAACCTGAGTTTCCAGCTCTCCCTGAGTCATATCATCAGTGACAAAGAACGTAAAGCCTGACTCTTTCTTTCTATAAACCTCTGTGGAGATTTATAGGCCACAAGGCTGTTAATTTATTAATTCTCCCCATCCAAGTCCTGGTCACTACAGTCCATAGGCAAAGGCAAGGAATGTACCATGGCAGGAGGAGATGTGAGCTCACAGCAAGCACAAGAAGCTGGCATAATCCACAAGAAATCTCTTCATGTAAGGCTCGTTCCTGGAGAGGGGGCATGAGCAACACTGTTTCTCAACAGAGAGTATGTATATATCAAAACACATCTGTTTCCACAAAGAGTTGAGCCATTGCATGGCACCAGACACAGTTGTACATCTCATTGACGAGATATGGCGTGACTGTTTCAGAAGGAAAAAGGAGGAATTAAATGCTCTTGCCAAGGCAGGGAGGCTTCCAGGAAAGTGGCTTTAATAAATACCATCTCCAGGAGGTCACTAAGCCTGGCAGTCTTGCCTGCAGGTTAAGACGCACAGATGGGCATAGTCAAGGGAAGTTGCACATTTTTCTTTGCATAAACACTAGGACTGGTTTAGTCATATGCTGAGCAGCATGCTCAAGGGGAATGCAGATGCTTGAGTTCAGGATTTATTTGCATGTGATTTGGATTTTTTGTCTCTTTGCTTTGTACGTACTGAGTCGATGATTTAAGCAAAGATCTTGCAACTCTGCCCTCTCCACGGTTTCTCATTGCTGCCTCACAAGAAGCCCAAGGTTGCTGTTCCTCATAGTGGTTGCCTGTCGATTTAATGTTGGGTGACTTTTTAGCTGCTGGATGGTTCTGTGCTGGAGATGAGCAGCAGTCAGCCACAGATCTGTATGTCCATGTAATCAGGCATGGCATCTGGAAAGTCCTACTCCTGCCTGTGGTCAAAGGGGAGGGTGTGTGCAGCGGTGCTTCCGCTGGATTTTGGGATCTTGCAGACTTCGGCAGGTGCGCTGTGCTCCTTGCCTGTCCTTGGGCTGAGACCTCCCCAGGTGCTGTGGGATTCCATGCAGCCAAGCTGCCAGGCTCTTCCCTCTCTGGGGCTGAGCACACTCTCCTGCAGACTCTTATCTGCCATGGGAAGGCAGAGTCTCCGTGGAGTCTGCCACCTCTGCCTGCTGCCGTGGTGGTGGCTGCATTAGGGCAGCCAGCTGGGTTTGTGCTTTCCCTTGGGACCTGAGGGCATGCTGCAGCCCTGGGCCTGAGGCATGGCTGAGGCCCTTGCCATCATTCACAGTCTCCCAATCCTTCTTGTCAGGGTGACAAATCCTGTCTGCCCTCCCTTTGCCTTGCATCTTGCAGTGCTCAGGGCTCTCAACCACTGTCTTCTTTACCCACGCTGTAGCCAGAATCCTTTTAGGAATCCAGCCAGGATCACCACAGCCTTCAGGGGGTTTAGGAGCAGGGTTTCTGATCTGCCCACAGTGCTTGGGAATGATGCTCTTGCTTTCTGCAGAACTTACTGATTTGCCATTTTTAAATGTATTTCCAAATTTGCGTGTACATGTGAATATTTCTAAGTGGGTCTTTCCTCTTTACCTATGAGATGAGATGTCAACCTGTGAAATGGCCTGTCATGAAAAATGGGAGACACATGACTTGCCTGCCCTTGATACTTTGTATATCTCCTGTATAAAAGGGCTTCAGTCTTAAACCTGAGTGTATCTTTGTTTATTGCACCTCAACAGCCAGAGCTGTTCAGAGCTGTTGTGAACTAAGGGAGTCCTCATGACTCATGCTTTGTATTGGATAAGCCCTAAATCTGGCTGACAAATCACTGGGGGAGAAGGTGGCAGGAAGGGGAAGGAACTTCACCCCACGTATCATCATTTTGATGGCTCTTCAGTGTCTTGTGGTTCAGAATGGACAGTGTTAATGTTCCTTCAAAGATAGTTACATTTTTAATCAGCATGTTCTTTCCAAGGCATTTTTCAAATACTTGCTAACAATTTTCTCTTGCCTAAAATTGAATTCAAGAAACTTGAGCCAGCTTAAATACAATCCCTTCTCACTGTGGGTGGCTCAAAGGAGACCAATTCTGGCACACACATGTTTCTGTGGGAAAGAACTCCAGATGGCTTGAGTTTCTAAGCCACCCTGGCATGCTGTATGTGCTATGTCAGGCTAGAAGAGAGGTCTTCTAAATCGGTCCAGCCTAAGGTTGCTGAAATGCTTTTGTGGACACTGCTCCCACCCTGTCCGAAGTCCCTGTGAGGGGTTTTCCCCCACTGATTAGAGCCAAGACCCAAAACAAGAAACTGCTTTACAGTCCTTCAGTACAAGGGAAACCTCTGCCTCACAGGTTTTGCAGTATTAGAGTGACGTAAGGAAAATCAAGCCTTACGATTCTAAGCAGATAATATAAAAGCATCAACAGATATGTCTACTGTATCCTAGATGTGTGTACAGTGACAGACTCAGTCCCGTGGCCTGGAATGGGGCAACTCTTTCAAAAGGGCATCTCAGGTTACTTGGCAAAACCCCAGGAGCTTTGACTTTATGGATAGCATGATGTGATAAAAGCTGATTTAGAAAGAGGAAACAAAACATAGACTAGAACTCCAGTCTGGTGCAGCCGCCTTAGCTCAAGATGAAAGCTACCCAGAAGGCTTGCTCCAATTTTTCACTGACACCTTGTTTCATTTACATGGGGTCCAGACCCAGCTGACCAGCTGTATTGCTGGAGTTACCCTGTGGAGGACAATGCAGATGCATTCCTCTTTATCTTTCCTCACCTCCTGTCCACCATGTGGACAACTTCAAGGCCTGTACAGGTTTTATTCAGTGGGTTAGGGATAGGAAAATCCATGGCTGCCCATCTTCAGCCCCTACACAAGTCTCCTTGCAGCTGATCATGAAGTGCAAATCGAATCCAGATTGTCTGGGGCTAGATCACAGGAATTATATAGGGCTTGGGAAGTGCTGCTATCCTGCTGTGCTATCCCAGTGAAAAGTGTTCCAGGGTCTGTTCCCTGGTGCAGAAGTTTGCAGTGCGGTCATAGATGTAAAGTAAACAACTGTGCTGCTAAGGAAAATGAGTACTTAAAGTTGCCAAAGTTGACAGACCTCGAGGAAACTTGAAGGGTCAGTAACCCGTGGGCTCTGCTAGGAGCCATAGCTGCTTGACTAAGATCTCTGGTGACCTGCAAAGAGGAGGGTAAGACGGACCTGGATTCTTAATTTTAGAGTAGCAGGGACATCCAAGGAGGAACAAATCCTTTGAGATGAAGCAGTAAACTCTGAGGTGAGGTGTTTGCCACCTGCAAACTTAAAAGGTTAAGGAGGGAGGTGCCGAAGTCAAATGAGTCCAACAAAACAAAGGCTCAGTTCTCCTGGGTAGTTAACAATTTGCTCTAGTTAAATCTAATCCACTGAGAGATGAGAGAAACACACAGATTATCATCTTGGGTCAGTGTTAATGAGGGAAATAAAATGAGGAGACATACTTTAAATTCCAGTGACAGGATCAGCAAACTCCTTTCATCACTTTGAGATAGTGCAAGAAGTTCTTTATAATTAACTTAATTTATAATTAACCTGGAATAGAGGTGCTTCCCTTCTAATGTAGAGAAAGCTGAAATGAGGAAGCCCTCAGGGATGAAAACACTGTAGTGACATGTGGCCATGCAACCCCAGCTGGTATCCAGTGCAGACTGGACCTTCCTGGCACCAACTTCCCTCTGAGGCAGTGCTTTGGGAGCCTGAGTGCTGGCAGGCTCTGGGAGGGCCTCTCACCCTCCTGCCACATCGGACTGTGGCTCCTGACTCACTCTGTCTTTCAAGAGCAGGCTAAAGCTTCTTCCTGGGAGTTTGGCTCTCTTCCCCTGTGGTCTCCAGCCCCTCCCTAGAGTTTCCCGCACTGATAGCACGGGGCTGGAAGATACCGTGGTGGTGAGAGCACTGTTTTACAGCTGTGCAGAAGGGTCCAGGGAAACTGTGTGCAACTAAACTCTGCGGGGGGTCATGACTACTCAAGCAAACCGGCAGAAACTTCTCAGATGAGACAAACTAAAGTGGTAGCAACAGTGAGAACCAGACACTTCAATAGTAGAAGCAGAGGATTGCTTAAGTTAAAGTACCCAGATAATCCAAGAGAGAGAAAACAGCCTGTAAGTGTATATAGAAATACAATGTATATCTGTTATGCTGTAACAGAATAATATTTAGGTTGTAAGAGTAACCAGGGGCTATTGCTGACAAGAGGATCCCATCCAGACAGTATTGACACATATATTCCCTGAAGACGGCCTGAGAGAAAGATGCAGCCTTTGCCTGATGAACTGAGAATGAACTTACAGAGAAAAGAACAAATCTTCCCTAAAGAAAATTAGAAAAACAAACCCTAACTTAAAGCAAACTGTAAGTTTTTTTCTCCCACGCTAGGAAACAATGAAGGTTTTTCCTTGTCATTATTTTACCAGTATAATCCTTGGATTGGAGCAGTTCCTCTCCCTGCTTGGTCAATGTAAGTGACTGAGGGGCAATGGCTGAAGCAGTGGTGCCCTCCCAGGGTGGTGCATTCACAGACTGCTGTGCTGGCCCTGGGGCTGGATGCCTTCCTCAAAAGGGGAGAAAGCTACCAATCACTCTTTCTGCAAGAAGTGGGGGCTCTTTCTCAGCTGCAGTCATGAGTGACTCGGGATCTGTAGCACCAGCAACCACCAGTGCGTTTGGGGTCAGTGCAAGACAAACCAGGCACAGGGACTGACGAGCCAGCAGGCGCTGGCCTCTGCACCCTGTGTCACACCCTGGTCCTTGAGTTAGCCAGCAGCAGGGTGTGTCCTCAGACCTTCCCAAACCAGAGGAAAGACATTTCTAATGACAGCAGTGATTAGCCCAGGATATGACTTTGCCAGTGGCTAGGGTGTATTTTTTCTCGAAGGAGATTAAAAAGAGTAACACTCAGCATGCTGCACCCTTTGCTTCTGAAGCAAATCTGGGACATTTCTAGGGAGTTACAAGAAAATCAGACTGGCCAGCTGTCTGCCTTCAGCCTGTGCAAACCAAGAGGTGAATGAAGAGTTTGGGCTGGGGACCTGGTGCAGGGCAGAACTCTGTGCCCACAAGCAAGCCTGCAAGGCCAAGCTCTGGGAGGCCAGCCTTAATTTTCCCCACAGGCAAAAATTCCGCTGCGCATCACCTCTGGATGAGCAGGAGATGACTCTTCTCTCCCTGCTTCTGCCAGAGCTGCCTGGTAGGTGAAATACTCTTCTCCAAAAGCATGTGAGAAATGGGAACAGTTGCACTGTATGTGCCCCAGCTACTCTCTCTCAGGACCTGTACTTACTGCAGTCCCTTGTAACAACCCAGGTAAGGCTCACTGGGGCTCTTCTCAGAACATCCCCTGTTGGACCTGGGGTGTGAGAGTGGCTTGCATAGGGCAGTGCCTCTCCTTTTCTCCCCCAGGCCTTTGAAACGCACTCTAATCCTCTGGCTGCCTGCTGTGGGTGCATCGGGACTGAGTCCCCCCTGTAGGAGGTGCAAGGTGTACTTTGCCTCACGTGGCGCCGGGAGGCTGGGAACATCCCTGATGGGGTGGGATTGGCCAATGTGGCCTTGCATTGCAGCCTGCCTTCCTTTACCAGCCCTCTGAAATGCAACGACACTCACTGGGTCCTCCTACTTTTCTCCCACTTAATCGCTAGGAGAAATGCAGGACAGTGGGGCAACTTGGCATTGTAACCTCAGAATAAACACGTTGCTGATTTCAAAGGGCTTAGAACTAGGACTGATTTAAATCTAAAGACCAAAAGGTTTGCTGCTAAACCAATCAGGCTGCCAGTGCAGAGCACTCAAGGAAAACAAACAGTGCAGTCTCCGTGTGTTATTAGAAAGGTAATTCACTGTCTGAAGGGTCAGAGGAGGAGACTTCAGGCCAGAAGAGCAGCTCACATGAAACATTCATTTTAGGAGTCAGAGGGCCCAGCACTGAAAGGAGAAGAGAAGTATCCAGGGATTTCACAGAGCTGAATGCAAAACAAATACACAAACCAAACCCAAACGACCAAACAGAATTTGCTCAACCCCTCACATTTGCCAGCGACCAGAGGAACAACTGCACAGTAACTCAGGCGCGGAGAGCAGGCGCCTAAAGCCTAACACGTGATCCCTGCTAACATCGCTGGAGAATGGGGCTAACTTAAGGTGGAGTTAGTTGGGATTTCTCCAAACTCCTCCCCAGTGGAGGGGGCCTGCTCTCAGTAGCATTTGCGACCTGCACCAGCTCTGCTCCCACAGCAACTCCTGACTTCAGTATGGCTCTCGTGTGTGCATAGGATGGCCAGGGAGTTAGCTACAGGTGAGAGCATGTGTGGGATTTTCCCTACAGCACTTTCAGTCAGCATTTTGCCCTCTTTTATGCACCCCAGTCACACGGCTGCAATCCAAGCTTGTGACTTTTTAGTTCAAATGCAGCTCAGCTTTGCTGAAATGCCACGGGAATGTTCTGAAATGGGTGTGAGGGATTTCTGGGGCAAAGGATGGCATCAGGAGTCAGGATGCTATTTCTGTAACAGCTCTAATGAAGTTCCAGCAGCCTCCTACAGGACAGTGTGTTTCCCATCACTACCCAGCCATAAATTCCTGCACTGTGTTATGAGATGCCCTGTGCAGACAGGTACCTCGCAGGCTGGTCATGGCTCAGCCATCAGGTAGCACACTGCGTTTATGTAACAGCTCTCACTGCGGGTTTACAGGCAGGATTGTGAAGCTGCATGTCGTTAGCATCACTTCAGGCACGAGAGAAACTGAGGCACAGAGGCCTGAGGACCCTGATAAAGCCCATGCAAAGGTACAAACCGATCCAGTGACACAGCCCCACAAAGCACGGCAGCTGCTCCACCCTCACCTCCCTGCCCTGCAAAGACCCTCGGGGTAGTCATGCTCTGTGCTTTTTGGGGGCACAGGACAGGGGAACAGCAGGCGCTGGGCACACTCTGGGATAGCAGCCTCCTCTCCCGTCCTGCCGCCTGCACACAGCCCTGCCCGGCCTCTTCCACCACTAACAAAGCATTTCTCTTTTCCCTCTGGAGCCTTTTGCAACTGGAACGGAACCAGGGAGATCGTGCTATTTTTCAAAAGCCGCAGCCTGAATTCTCACATCTACTTAGAGCCCCACACGACCAAGTTTAACCTTTCAGGCATTTTTCAAATGCTGACACGGGCTGTACCAAACCCTCCATCTGCACTCAACTGCAAGCAGTGAGGATTTGTACCCAGGGTCTCCCGCCACTTCAGGCTCCTTGCAGGCACACGACTGGGCTGGGAGAGCACATAGACCCCTGTCCACAGAGGCAACCACTCTGCAGCAGTAACACGAGGACTCCAATCTGATTTTAGACAGAGATTGCTGAACAAAGGGCGGCCACCTCGCTCCTAGCACAGAGCAGCACTCCGGCTCCTGGGATCGGAGCCAATGAACGCTGCATGGCAGTAGGAGAGCTCACAGTAAGGATTTCTAGGACCACGCAGAAGCAAACAATCACTAGTTCTTAAAATCATACACAAACTGCCTGCAAAGAACAGTATCAACAGAGATCTCCCGCTGCCTCCTGTAAATGGCTGGGAAGCTCCAGCCCCAACAGCTGCGATTGATCAATCCCCTTCTTCGCCCTCCCCTCCGATCATGTGATGGTCCTGCCCGAGCGAGTTAAGCTGCTGGAGCTCAGCGCTGCGTCACTCCGTGTGAGCGAAGGGGCTCGGGGGTGCTCTGCCTGCTAGGGCTGGTGTCTGCAGCATGGAGAAAGTGAGTGCCGCCTTCGAGCCGGGCTGGTGTGCCAAGCACGACTGGGACTAAGGCTGGGCTGCCTGTGGGGTTTGGGCGTGGTGCCAGAGGTAGGAGGAGAAAAGGATTAGCTGAGAGGAAATGCAAGGCTGATAGATGGCTGGGGGAGGAATAGTTAGGGCTGACCAGCCGTATTTCTTCTCTTCTTTAGTATGTTATCTAAGTGGGGAAGCTGAGGAATGTTCATATTTTCAAGTACTCTAAAGGTTTGGGTCCATTTGCAACTCTACAGTTTCAAGACCCTTTATACATTTTTCCCCCCCTTAAGCTGTGTATTTTTCTTCTGAAAGAATGCCTTTTGGGTACAGGAGTGGGTTAACTCTTAGTGCAATAGGAGAGGAAAGCAGGCTGGCAGTGTATTCTAACCCATCCCTAACCCCGCAGCTTTCCTTTCCTCGAAAGACCCCCCGGGCGCAGAGGCTGCATTCCAGAGTCAGGAGGCAGAATTAGCGCCGTGGGGATAGCAGTTTAGTGACTCGAGGAACCCTGACCTCAGCAGTCTGTGTGTGGGCAGAGCAGAGAAGCAGGCATGAGGGCAAGGACAGCATGAGGGGGCTGGGGGGCAGCGACCAAGCAAACTAATTTGCAACTGGTCTCCCTACCTGACCTGGCACACGGTTAAGTAAAGCTCAGTGATGCTGCTTTTGCGACAGCTGGTGAATCACCTCCTGCAGTGGGCTTGTGTGGCCAAGTTTGGTAGCAGAGTGGGCTGCCAGGCTGGCTTCTGTGAGAAGCTGCCAGAAGCTTCCTCCATATCTGGCAGAGCCAAGGCCAGCAGGCTCCAGGATAGACGCACCTCTGGCCCAGGCTGAGTCCATTAGCAATGCAGGAAAGCCTCTGTGATAACACCCTGCAGCCTGTGGTGAAGGCTGTGGTAAGGCAGCTGCCCCTCTGCAGCCTGTGCATGTCAGCAGGGATTCAGAAAGCCACTTGTGGCCTATGGAAGACCCTGTGCTGGAGCAGGTGGATTCCCGAAAGAGGCTGTGGCCCCGTGGAAAGGGTCCCATTTTGGAGCAGTTAGAGAAGAACTGTAGCTCACATGAAGGATTCACACTGGAGTGGAGCACTGCCTCCTGTGGGAGGGACCCCACACTGAGCTGGAGAAGACTCCTCTCCTTGAGCAGTGGCAGAAACAACCTGTAATGAACCGATTATAACTCCCCTTGCCTGTCTCCCTGTGCCACTGAGGGGGAGGAGGCTGAGCCCTCAGGAAGGGCAGGGGGAAGGTATTTTTAAGGCTTATTTTACTTCTCATTATCCTGCTCTGACTTTAATTGGTAATAAATTCAATTAATTTCCCCAAGTCAACTTTGTTTTGCCTGTGATAGTAATCAGTGAGTGACCTCTCCCTGTCTTTGTTTCAACTTGTGAGCCTTTTGTTATATTTTCTCCCTCCTGTCCATTTGTGACGGAGTGGCTTTGGTGGGTACCTGGCATCCAAGACAGGGCCAACCCACCGCACCTCCTTGTCACCTTATGCTGCTTAGAGGAGTGGGAGATGCCACTGGGACAGGCATCTGGCCTGAGTCAACCCTTCCTCTAGCACAGAACTGATGTTTGGGTCTACCAGAGCTTTGTGCCCTGGTCCAAGCCGGACTGGAAGCCTTGCCTCAGGATAGACTAACTCCTGTGGTTTGGCCCTACAGGGACTAGTTGTTACTCAGCTGGATGTTGAGCCTGGCGAGTGCATCAAGGTCAAAGGGAAGATCGAGTCTGATGCCAAAGGGTGAGTGAGGTGGCAAATGGATTGATATGGCACTGGGGAAGGCAGAGCTCCTGCTGTGTGCAGCTTGTCAGCAGTGGCAGCTGGAGCTGCTGCACAGACACCCCCTTTGCACTGGCTCTTTTTCCTCAGGTTTGCTGTGAATGTCGGGAAGGACAGCAACACCCTCATGCTGCATTTCAACCCTCGCTTTGACTGTCACGGGGATGTCAACACCATCGTGTGCAATTCCAAGGAGGATGGCATGTGGGGGGAGGAGGACAGGAAGGCTGAGTTTCCCTTCCAGTATGGTGACAAGATTGAGGTGAGGCCCTACGGATGTGTACAAGGCCCTGGCACTGAGGGGTTTGGACACAAGACTATTAATGCTGCCCTGTGCCTCTGCAGTGCAGAAGGAGCAGGCATGGAAAGGGAGATAGGCCACAGGGGAAAAGTCTGGCAGCTAAAGCCAAGGAACTTTAAACCCTAGTCAATGCCCAGCAGCTCACATGTGCTGAGTGCCCCACTCTGGCCTCTTGTTGGAAGCCATGCACCTCAGAGCAGTAGCAGCACTGAGGTGAGACTCAGACTGGGTCTGATCTCATTCCACAGCTCTACAAGCTTCCTCCCTTCTGTGCCTCTGCTGGGCAGAGAAGAGGCTGAGCTGCTGAGCACTGCCTTGGCACCAGCAGCCACCTCACCTGTGCTGCACCCAGACTGAAGGTAGTGGGGAGTAAGCAAAGCCTGGGAGCTGTGATGTGTCAGCCTTCATGCTTCCTTCCTTCCTTCTTGTGGCTCTTTACAGATGTGCATCTCCTTTGATGAAACTGAGGCAACGGTGAAGCTGCCTGAGGCAGAGTTCAAGTTCCCGAATCGGCTGGGCATGGAGAAAATTGAATACCTGGCTGTAGAGGGTGACTTCAAAGTCAAAGCCATTAAGTTCAGCTAACAGCTATAGCTTGGTTTTTGTTTTCTGCCCCCTCTGTAGTGAAATAAACCCAAACTTGCAATGTCTGCTTCCTCTGCTGTTTCCTGCTCTAATCCGCTTGTTCCTATGTGTGCTACGGGGATGGGAAGGAGGGGATGTGAATCCATCCATTTTCCTCCTTACACTGCAGCCTTGCAGCTGGTACTGAGTTAGACACAAGCCAGACAAAGCATGGCTGACTCTTGAGTGAAGCTGCTTTAGCAGTAGTTGCTCCATTCACCCTGCTGGCTACACTGCGTGGTCCCTGCCTGGCTTCTAAAATGTAGGACTAGTCCCAGACAGGAACAAGTATATGGTCGTATTTAGTGTGCCATCTCTGATCATGGAATACTGCTTCCTGCTAGGGATGGGGGACTAACAGGGAACACAGGGCATGGCTTGTGCTCTTGCCAAGAGCTTTGCTTTCCCAGAACATGCTCAGCAGTTGGGAGGCTGACACGGGTCTACCTGAGGAGCATGGAAGAGGATGGAGGCTGGGCTATCTGCACTTGCTGGGGAAAAGATGTGGAGTGAAAGGTGAAGCCTAACAGAAAGCTTAGGAGTGAGGCCTTGAGAGGATCCAGGCTGTCTGAGATGCTTCAGGACTTGAGGTGTTGACACAGCCAGAGACAGAGGATCAGGTACCATGAAGTCAGGGGCTAAGCAACACATCGGGTATGGGTGACAACCCTGTGGCAGCCTGTGGGTCAGTGTCTGGAACACTTCCCTGCTTAAGGGCTGTATCCAACAAAGTTACCAGGGGCATCTAATCCTGAGTGCACTGAACACAACTAATTGCAGTTAGGTAGACAAAGAAGAAAAAAAAAAAGCTTAGTAAACAGTCTCTCCTGCTTACAGCCTCTCTGCTCTTACAATGCCTTGGAGTGTCTGCTACTGCTCTTTCCCCACAGCCTGCTGGTCATGCTGACCCAAGAGAGGGCTGGAGTTGGGACTGCTGTGGCAATTGAGGACCCGATGGAAAGTAAGGAAGTACTGCGTGTTGTGTGGAACTGAAAGCCAGGATGGGCTGTCTCTGTGGCTGTGTGACAACGCTGCCCAGTGCGGCTCAGTAACAGCCTGTGCAGGTGAGGTCTTCTTAGCCAAATGCTGCTTCAGTGCTGGAATGTGATCCCTGTTGGCTAATCCAGGCACGGCTGCTCCTTGAACAGCTGAGCAGCTGGGCCAGCTGCTTGGGTAGGGCAATACCACTCTATGGAGTATTTCAGCCATCCTAGACTTTTTATGGAATGGCTGACGGTCTGCCTTCATGTCAGCAACACTGTCCTGCCCTGTACTGCAGCAGCTGCTCGGAGCTGGGCAGCCCCGGGGGAGACAGCAGGAGCCTGGCCACACTGCAGGATAGGGGCACAGATGATGGAGGGTTTAATTCCTGTCCTGTATCTACTACATCATTTATGGGGTAGGAGGCTAAGTGTTTAGAGGCTTGGGTGTGTGTGCTGGGCCAAGGATAAGACAAATTGTGCTGCTGCTTTGCCTTGTCAAGTAAGCCTTGGTATTTTTGTGTTTTGCTGGGTATTTGGGGCGGGGAGTTGGGGAAAAGAGGATGGTTTTTGTCTTGTTTTCCCCCTCTGTCATATAACCTGGCTGAAGGTAAGTTCAATCAAGTGTGAAACACTGGAAAAGTATAAGGCCCCGATGTAGCAGAGGCACAGGAGGGTGCTCTCCATGTGTGTCTCTGTTCCAGGCTGCCCTGGTCAGGTGAGGTCTGTGTGTCTCAGAACTGACAAGAATAAAGTTAATCCCTTTTTTTTTTTTTTTGCTCTTAAGCTGGCACTCCTGATTGCCAGGTAGGTTAGCCACAAGTGTTCCTGACTGCGGTGCTCAAGGTACAAACAGTGCCTTCCCTGGGGTTACCCCCCTCCTGAACTTTCCACAAGAATTAATTAGCTTTATCCTGCTTTTTAGCGCTGGCAGTTACCACTCAGGAGACCATAAAACAGGAGAAAGGGTAGGAAGGAAGCATCCCTTTGCCAGCATTTCCTGCTGCTTGAGTCTTTTCTCCCATATCCAAGAGCTATAAATAATTCTGTTCGTCTAAGTGACATCAGTAAATGGAGAGTGCCCTGGCTGGCTCCTGGAGTGGTGACAAGGCTTAGTCTCCTGCTAGAGCCATCGGGAAAGCCAGAATTCCATGGCCTCCTGCAGAGGAGAGGGTCACAACGAATGGGAAAGTGACCCTTGTCCCTGCCAAGTGTGCTCTCCCAAAGTGCCCAGGGAACTCATACCAAGATCTCTGGGAGAACCCTGAGCCCTGCTTGCGGTGGGGAGGAACAGAAAGCACCACAACATGGCTGAAGGGTGGAGGTTTTCTTTCTGAATTTAAATCCTGCACAGTGTGCAGTCACCATTTTATTTCTTTACGGCATATGGCAAAGGAAAATGGGACCTCAAAACCCCCTGCAAAACAGCTGTGAGGCTGTGTCTTAGATCATAGACACTTAAGTTGGGTGTGAGGAGAAATTTCTTCAATGGAACAGGCTGCCCAGGGAGTGGTAGAGTCACCATGCCTGCAGGTATTTAAAAGAGGTGGAGATGTGGCACTTGGGGGCACAGTGGTGGATTTAGTGGTGTGAGGTTAACAGCTGCACTTGATCTTAAGAGTATTTTCTGATAATATGATAAATTATTTTATCAACACAGATTAAGTGATGTGTGCTTTCACCTCACACCTTGAAAGATGAGAACAAATAACCAATTGTAAAAAAAAAAAGTTTGGACACAGTAGATTGGACAGGAAGTAAAATCTCATGCAGGATTTAGAAGAGCAGTGAGGGCTAAGACAGACCAGCAGCTTTGTCTTCTCAGAAAATAACCTCTTCCTGAGCAGTTCACGCTAACTTCACTCGACAGAAATAGGCCAAACAAGTGACTGTGGCTACATGAGCCTGCGTGTGACACTGATTGTCACAGCCTCAAAAGACAGTCAGAGGACACTGTGCACTCGGGAACTGTGTACTGTGTATGCTAGGGAAGCTGAGGGGCAGCCCAGGTTCTGGTGAGGCATGAGAAGCCACCAGGGTTGCTTGACATAGAATTTACAAGCAAAACGTTGCCTGACAAAAATTTCTTCCAAACAATACACATACCAAACTAATCAACAACCTGGCTACAAAATGACGAGGTTAACACCAGCCATCTCTTCGAAAGGCGACAGTCATGTTCCTCCCTTGTGCCCTCACCTCCCACTCCCTTAGCCCCAGTTCCAACATTTACAAACCAAAGGGAATTTTACCACTCACTTCAAAAAGTCAGCCTCAAACCTAGTGCTGCGTTACCTCATAACTGTTCTGGGGCAGCACACAGGAATCCACACCCACACCATTCCCCTTTCCTGGAGTGTGATGGAGGTCTGAGCACATGGCTGGATGCTACTGGGGTGGGATATCCTTGGGGTCAGATGGGTACAGACCCTGTACCTGTCCTGTCCAGGCTGTGGGCAGGAGGTGAGGCATGAGGGCAAGTCCTGCCGTGCCGAGATCCCCTTGGTGTGGGCACCCTCCCATCCCCACAGGTTGCGACCCTCCTTCCTTCTGGAAACCAAACATCCAACTCTCCTGTTTTCCAACAAACTGGCTTGTTTTCTCCCCTTAAACCCCCAGCCCAGCTGCATGCTGCCAATCTGCCCCGTGAAGAGGAAAAAAAAGTGCATAAAAACACAGCTTTACTCACGTTTTCTCAGCAGGCTTCAGGCTGAGGTGTGCGTCCTCCCGCAGTGCCTCACCTGTGGGCTCCGTTCAGCTGCTCCCCAGCCCAGCTGTCCCTCACTAGCCCTGATTGCCACACAGGTGTTGACCATAAAAACCCAGCAGGAGGAGCAGCCAGGCAGGCAGCCCTGCTGTGCTTTTGGGGAGTTTTTGGAGGTGCTGGTGAGGACTGGATGCCCCAGAGCCCCTCACCAACAGCACTTCCCTCGGCAGCCCCCTCAAATGGC
>VZRM01006632.1:278563-401827 GCA_013397955.1 Grantiella picta
CCTCCCCCCCGGGCCCCCCCGAAAGGGGGGGGGGGGGGGGGCGCTTTTGTGAGGTAAAATGGTTCCCGCCAAAAATTTGGCGGGAAGAGCCACAAGAAAGTTCTGCTCAGGGCCTCTTTTCTGCCCCAGAACCTCCTGTCATGGCTTCTCACATTCCGATTTCATCCTTTCTAAGCTGCCCTGAGTCTTGTTTGGTTTTTGGTTTTCTTTTTTTTTTTAATCACAGTTTTATTTTACCTCAGTAAAAGCACAATCTCCTCGTGAGCAGTTTCCCCAGTATTCCATCAAACTTTCACCAGCTCTTACCCTCCCCAGCTGAATTATGTCCTCCTTTTTTCCCCTTTTGTATTTCAGTTCTGTGAATTAGCTTAGTGCTAAAATGAACAAGAATTTGAAAAGTATGGCTGGAGTTTCTCATTTGAAGTCCCCCTACTCTCAGTGCAGCCTACCAGAAGGCCATGGCCTCCAGTTGCAATCCAGAGAGGAAAAAGCTGGTTGCCTCACATATACTGTTTCCTATATGGTGTAGGGGGAAAATGAGCCTTTTTTCCTAATCCCAAATCCCAAAGCAGGCAGAGCCATGCTGACACCCCCTCAAGCCTGTCTTGGGGCGCTGAGCCTGGCTAGCTCCATGTCCCCAACATCTTGAAACAGGCAAGAAAAAAGCAGATTTTTGCGATGATTTTTGGCACTGACACACACCAAGCTGCACAAAGGCTGGCCACAGACACACATCCAGTTGCATAACACAAAGACTGATTGTTCAGTAACACATGGATAGAAAAACCCTTTAACACACCAGAGCTGCACAACAGTTGGTTTATGTGCAAAGGCATGAGCAGCACTCCTGTGGGAACACAGCCAAGCCATAACACTGTGCCATGGTTGGGACACATCCCCTCTGGAGAAGTATAAAGGGATAAACAGCTCTTATATAAACAGTGGCTTGAAGGATGGTTGAATGAGGCACAGAGAAACCTGGGATGAGGTCTCTAGGTGTGCCTCAGTTTGCTTACACTGATTTAAAGGCAGGGGCTCTCTGATGAAAAGCTTGCTCTGTTCCCCATTTTGCAAAGGACAGGATTTATGTGGAGTGAGTATGGAATGCTATCCAGTTTGCTTTACTTGCTTTTCTTAATTACTAGCCTAAATAGTCATGACAGCAGCTGAGTTGTAAAGATGATGGATAAACTGACACATAAAGTGTTGTGGTGCACTGGGTTTGACCAATTTTTATAGGTAACCTTCACAGAAGATCATGTGTGCAAACTTAAAACCAAGAGACCCTGGTATGTAAACACTCTTTATTAGATTTAGTCTTGAGGAAAGAGTCTGATTTGAATTCCTTGTGACCATCAATTGCCCAAGGGCTATGATAAAAAAGGCCAATTTTAAGTTGGATGACTAGATTTTCCTGGCTCTTGTATCACATGCATGTTACTAAAAGCATGTGAGGGCTTACTGAGAGCTGGCCTGCTTTAACTAGAGATAATAATTTAAGGGATGCTGACCCAGGGAAAAAGCTGTTCATAACTAATGTGCAAATTTAACATAATGGAATTGTTTTTGTACAATGAGATTTTACTTACAACTGTCACCATGCATCAGAAGCGTACCTGCTTTGTCCTTACCAGGATTTTCCTCAGGCCACCGAAGGGAGAGCTGTGCCTTCCCACTGTGCCTGTAGCCAGCTGTCACATGATCCTTCAACAGTCCATGACTTACCTGGAGACAGCTTCGGAGAAGGTGCTTGACCCAGGTACCATAAACTGACTTGGAAAGTAGTTCCACCCATTGTCACCTAGAGACAGAGGCCACCCAGACTGGTAAACAGGCCATGCTGTCATCCCTGGCCTGCTGGCAGGTTGGGATGTAGGGCATTCCACACCAATATCCAAACCAGATGTTTCTGTTATAAAAATAAGGCTACTTTTTAGCAAGAATTGCCAGGCTGCTGAAATACCCTTCTCTGAGATGCATTTTGGCAAAGGGGTAGCACAGCAGAGCATGCTCACTCTATCTGGTGTACTGGCTTTGTCCACTGCAGCCACTGCAACGCAGGTTCAGATCTAAAAATCTCCTGTAGCCAGACCCAAAATGCAGATTTGTGTCAGAAAGTTTACAAGGACTGGACAAGAAGAGTACAATTCTACCCCTGGTATTCCTGTACCATGAAATCTTGTCATGAGTCTGGGAAATTCTGGGTTTCCATTGTCCTCTAGTTTCTTAGCCACAAGAGAAAAGCAAGGCTGGATAAAGAGCAATTAATGCATTCCCCTTTTTGCCAGAGGTAAAAGAAGTAAATATTTTTGCCTGAGAAATAGATCTCCAAGCTTGGCTAATGTTTAATTACCTTTAAATACATATGAAGGTGGGCTTCTGCCAAACTCGGTAAACCTTGCAGTTAGGAGGGTGATTTTTGAACAAAACTGTGCAAAGAAAGTTCTTCTGCACTTACCACAGAACTCAGGGCTTTAACTCATTTCTCACCTGAAAATATAAGCTGTTTATAAAAACATCAGTGACTATCACTTGCCTCATAAGCTGGTGTTTCTGTGTACTGTGGGAGTACACACAGGACTTGCCTCATCCACCCCAAACTTGCTGGAGATGCTCCCCCTGAAGCCATGTGGGTTCCTGGAGCAAACAGGCAGATCCTGTTTGGATGGAGCCTCTTCCTGACCTGGGGATAAACTGCAGGACTTCTGTTTTTCAGGAAAGAACTCACTAAACAGAAAATGCACAAACACCTCCCAGATCTACCATGTCTTTGTGAGTTGTTTTGGTAAGTGTAAGATGGAAGGGTGGCTTAAAAAAAAACCAAAACCAAACAACAAAAAAAACCAAACCCCCCCCCAAAACAAAAAAACCCCGCTGAATTAAAACTATTTTTAGATGTGATAAACTAAGCCACAGCAATGGGTAGGCTTTCTTTTTTAGGGCAAATGAAATGTGTTGATTGGATTGAAAGAGCTCCCCCCGCTGTTTCCCTGAAACTCTACTCAAACCCAGGCCTATAAATCATGTCAGTAGAGATCCCTGTCACACCTCAGGGAAATCTTTCAGGCTGCAACAGAAACACAGACCACAGTTACGAGTATTCAAAATAAAGACGGAATTTCCCTGCATTCCTGCAATGAATTCCTTGCTTCCTGCTAGCCTGGACTCCTGAGATGCAGGTTGCCATAAGCAATGTTTGAATTTGAGACTCAGAGGATCACAGGATCCAGAAAAGGAAAAAATTGTATTTTCACGGCCAAAATCTCCTTTATAAGGCTACTTAATGGTATATTTGGCATGTGTTGAAACAGGGTGTAGCTGCTTCTCGTATCCCTTTATTATATTAAAAAACAACCACAACAACAGCAACAAAACCACGAAGAGATGTTTCAAGCTACTGCATGACTATCTTTGGGGTTCCCTCTTTTTGTTAAGGTCTTCACAAAATACAAAATTAAATTTCTTTTCTACATACAGAACAAAGTAGAATCAAGTAACTGATTAGAGTATGTACAAAAACTTACACATTCTGTCTTGTTCTTTAAAAAATATAAATATCAATAATGTTCAGTAAAATGGGTTGGTTTTATTTTTAAGGCTTCATTCTCTTAGATCCTTCATTATTTAATGAGGTGCCAGATAGGCAAAAAAGGGAGGGAAGAGAGGAGGTCATGTTTTTTATTAAAGGTCATGTGTTTAATTCCTGTGAGATTCTTTCTCATCTCTGGCAGGAGGAGATTTCCCTCCACATTGATTTAAGTGTCCGGGAAGCAGAGGTGGAAGGAAAGGAAGATAAAACCTTTATTATTGCTATTTCTTTTCCTTCATTAAAATCTTGGTTTAGACCTGTCTCCGTCCGTTGTCTTTGAAGAGAACCATCTGCCACGCACTTGCATTAAAGGGACTTGGGCAGGGCTGTATCCCAGCTCCACCTGGGACAGGTTAGAGTGAGGAAGAGGCTACTGGAGGTGTTTTACCACTGACCCCGGCGGAGGTAGCAAGTGCTGCAGCCAGGGCAGCTGCTGCTGCAGCATCCCTGGGTGTGAAGTCTGTGGGGAGACTTTCCATCAGGCACTTGAGCTGTTCCTGCCCCAGTTTGATTTTGTCGTCGAGCTCTCGCTGCTCTATGAGGAGTGCGGACTTCATCTTCACAAAGTGCTGGTAGTCCTGGAGCTGCTCCTCAGATAGGTAATTGCCCAGGATGTCCAAGACCACCCGTTCCCGACGGTCGAGGTTTTCCTTTAGCTCCCGGGCATCTTCGTGCTGGCCAGCCAGCAGCTTCCGCTTCTCGTTCAACAAACTCTGCACACCAGAGAGAGCCCTTCAGTACCAGCAGCACCACACACCCTGATCCCCCCTTTCCTTCCTCCTGGCACCATGCCTGCCACCTCTGGAGATGGCTGCTAAGCTCCCACACATGCAATCAAAAGCCTGGGAGAGGAGAATGAATTCCTAATTACAGAGTGAATGTGAACCCTGCTGAACTGGACTCCGAATGTCCTTGACAATGGGAGGCAGAAAGTGCTTCAATAAAATCAGGAAATCTTGCCTGAAAGCAACAACCATCAGAAAAACCTAGTTTCAAAACCACCCAAAGAATGTTAAAATGTGGCTGTCCCCAGCCCACCTGCTCAGTGTCCAGACAAAGGCTGCAGGATCCCAGTCATTTATGCAAATGGGGATCAAGATTCCCAGGGACAATGTCTGAACCAGTGCTCCTACATAAGCACCAAGAGCCCTGTGCTGCCCTCCTGGCAGCCCGTGGAGGTCATTGTAAGGCTGTGGTGGTGGTGGCTGCTGCCCCACACCCTGAGCAGGCCAGGGCTGTGCCAATACATACCCGTTCCTCGCTGTTGGCACTGTCCCCCAGGCTGCTCAGGACGTTCTCCACGCGGGCCAGGCGTCCCGAGAGGGAGAGCAGGAGGTTCACCACCTTATCCAGATCGCCAATGAACATCTTGTACTTGTCAAACTCGTTGGGTTTGCACAGCGTGCTGATCAACAGCTCCACCTCCTCTCCAAGAGCATTATTCATCTTAATGTCTGCGAGCAGGCCCTCCTTGGCTTCCTTCAGGATTTCCAGTTTGTGGGTCAAGCTCCCGATGAGCTCAGCCTGTTGGAGGGGAAGCATTGCCACATTGGTTGTTACCAGCATCACCCTGCCCACATGGGTGATGACAACAAGAGGATATGGCTGCAGATCCTGAGGAGCAGGGTCAGGTCAGCAACAGCTGACAAAGAAGGGAGGAAACAGAAAATGCTGAAATTCCCCACCTCGGAGATAACCTGAGTAGTCAATCAAGTTCCATGAGGATATATTTGTTCCATGAACATTCATAAAAGAGGTCTCTGATTTGGTGTACCGTATTCTGATATCCCTCTACCTACAGATGAATGTTCTTTAAAACCTCTGAGTGAAAAGAGCTGCAGCCACATCTCCGGTGTGTTTCCCACTCCCTGCCCCAGCCTGCAACACCTTGAACTGTACCAAACAACTGCCTCACACACAAGGCATCAAGGAAGGGTTTACACCAAAGATGATCTGAATTTACTCAGTGTCTGAACACAGAGCACACACCCATTTTGCAAAAACACTGACACCTATCTCCCTGCCAAAGAAAAGGAGGCCCCCGGGGTTCAGTTACTTCAGGAACAGCAGTGCTGCACATGTGCTGGAGATCCTAATTTCTGTTAGGATTTAGCGGAAAGACATATGCAAAAGCAAGTCTCTGGCCTGGGGCTTGCAATTCTTGTTTCCATTTACTCAGAACTGAGAGCACAGCAAGCAGTAAAAGCTCTCCATACAAGGGGTGGGGATTTTCAGTGTCTCCAGTTCGTGCACTGCTGAGGCACAAACACCTGTGTGTTCATTTACTTTGCACACAAACACCGCAGGATGAAACAAGTCAATCACAAGGCAGCCTGAAAATATTCTCTCGAAGTCCTCTTTGCATCACAACTGAGTGTCATTCCAGGCAGGAGGCAGTCTGCTTCAGAGGAGGAAGGATTTTCAAACATTGTTCCGGCTGGGGTCACTGAACTGGCCCTGATGCCCAGGGTGGCCTGGCAGTGGGGTTCCATGTGCAGCAGGGAGCACATGGCACTGTATGGCCAGGCACCACTAGATGGAACACTTGGCGTGCATTGTTCTGTGGCTGCACTACAGCCTGCTCTCAGCTGCCACACACATGCAAAGCCTGAGCAAAAGGCCAGAAATATTTCCCAAAACCAAACATCCACTCCCTGGGATGACCTCCATTGGCTAGCAGGGAAGTTCAGAGGGAGAGGGAGCAAAGGAGGTACTAAATCCCATCTCCTAAGGGTCAAACAAAACTCCTTTATGGGCATTCTTCCCTTAGTAGCATCCGGAGGCCAAACCCAACCCATGCCCTTCCCTGGGGTCATGATCTTCCAAATAAAGATCCCCACCTGTTGATTGCTGGACCAATTCCTGAGGAGCAAAAGGAAGAATCCATGTTCAGTGATTACAGTGCCATGGGGAAATCTCTATGGCAGGACCCCATGGGGTAGCCTCAAAGTCTGGCATTAGCCTTGGCAGGTTTTCAGGCAGATGGAGCTGCTGGGAAGTGGCAGCTGTTCCTCCCTGCTCCAGGAGATTTGCCCTCCAGCTGCAGCACGAGGCTGCAGGGCTCTTGGGAGGGAGGTATCTTTGCACTGAAGGCCTGGGAGCTGGAGTGGCCTGTGACTTATGTTTGTGTTCATTGATCAGTGACTCCCCTGCAATCCCAAATGCCAGCCAACAGAGCTCCTCTGCATACTTACAGTGGAAATGAGCTTGGTTTATCCAAATGACCTCCCAGAGGAGCTTCTCAGGTAACCCCTGTGCAAATATTCCTGCACACAGACCATGAGCAAACAGGCCAGATTGTGCTGCCTGGGCCTTAACACTCCCATCTATTTCTGGCTTTCCATGGAAATGTAACCTTTGAGGCCTGGGACTTGCCCTCCATGGCAGGCTTATGGAGCAGCACTCTTGTCTTGTTCAGTCACTCTGCACCTTTCACCTTGGTATGAGCAGGCAGATTTTGAAGGGAACCCTATGGAAGGAATGCTATGGATATGGCAGAGGCTGCCACTCCCTTTGGAGCTGGGTACTCTACAACCAGTGGCTTGGGCCAGCTGATGAAAGCAGCAGCCAAAGGCCTTGGGCAAATGCTTTTGATTAGTGATCCACCTGTGTATTTGTGACCCAGAACCTGTGCTGGGCCACAGAGAGATGGCGAACAGAAAATGTAATCTGGGCTGTGCTGTGCTCCACTGCAGCGCGGGATGGTTTAGACTTACAGGCACACAGAGCTGCTTTTGACAGGAAGGTAGCAGGTCTGTAAGGGAGGCACAGACAGGCCACAAACACCTGCCTGTGGCCCCCTGGGATTTGGGAGATAAACAGCATGTCTGTAATTACCAAGTAACTTATGTGAGACGACCACATGTGCAAATCACAAGGCCCTTCAAAAGCCCTGGAAGCAGGGCATGGAAGCCTCCAGCAAGAGTGACAGGGGCCATTCTGCAGTGAAATGTAACCTCAGTAAGAGAGGAAAATGTGCCCTCTCCTCCTGCCCTGCTCTCCTCCCTTCCAAACCATCACATGGAGGTTGTACTCACTGAGCCGCTGAGGTGCATATGGCTTTCAGTGGGTCAGAGAAACAATAAAGTATGGGGGAAAAAGAGTAACCTATCTTTCTTTGGATGCAGTGAGTGGAGACAGCAGCTGAAATGGGTAAACTGGCTTCACTGACGACGAAAATCCTAGGGAAAAATCTCCTGCACTCAGTGCCGTCACCAGCTGGACTCTGTACCTGCTTCCAACCCAAGCTAGCCTTGCACAAATTGCTGCACCTCTCCCTTTTCCTTCCTTGCTGCGGAACAGGGACTGCTCCTGACAGTCTGTAAACTCAGCATTTGCTGTGATCCAGGCCCGCCTCAGGGTGGTGCAAGATCGGTACTCAATTTGCAGTGAGTAATTCAGATTAACTCTCTTATACAATTTGGGTCACTCTAATGAAGCTTCACAGGCAGCCTAATCGCTCCCACACAATTTTGGGTGCTACCAAAAGCTGCCATCAAATAGAAAGGCACTTCACTTTAGGGCTGATTATTATTTCAGGAATGTAAGCAACAAATAGTGCAATGTGCTGAATTTACCTTTTTCTCATTGATGTCCAGCAGCTCCTCTTCCTCACCTACTTCCTCCGGCAAGTCCTTGATTTTATTCAGCAGTTCTGCTTTGGGTGCTGAAACACTGTAGTAAGCAGGACAGGTGACCAGGGTGACAGTAGCTTCCTTTTCCTCTCTCCTACACCACAGTGAAGAAAAAGGAAGAGTTCAGTCTGAGCCTGACTTTTCCTAATGTTTAGATCCATGGTTTCCCAGGACTCCCTCTTTGGTACCTTCCCAGTGTTATTACCCACCAGGACAAGGCGGATTCCTGCCATCAGGGGGTGCGTGTCAGCTGCTGGCACAGCACACCTGGGTTTAAAGGTGACTGGACACAGTTCTGCACAGGATTTACCTTGCTGAAGGTCAGTCAGCACAGCATGGCTGGAGGTGGCCAGACTGACCCTCTTACCTGGCATCACGCAGTAAAACTGACTTCTGGACTGCTCTCCAGCTGCCACTTGGAAGTCTCTGCCTTAAAAAACCCACACTGGGCGACTTGGGCTGATCTTGTAATAAGTAGATCCCCTCATCCCTCCTTCCAGAATTTGGCCTCTTTTTATCTCTGTGCCTGCCATTATTTTCATCCTGATTTTACTTTCATATTTCTGTTCCTGCATATCTGATCAAATTGCTTCAGATTACAAAGGTTCAATTATGTCTCCAGGGATGTTTCGTTTCCTGCTCTGTTCCCAAGCTCAGCATCATTTTCTGCACAACCCAGAGAGGTGAGCTCAGAGCACAAACACAGAGCTCATGGGAAAGGCTATTTGGAAATGCCCTGCCAGGCCTCACACCTGGGAACTGCAAAACTCACTCTCACCTATAGACATGCACAAAAATTGGGCACAGGTTGTCCTTAGAAGCAAGGGAGCAGGCAGTTCTGCCAGCCTCACCCCAACCCAGCGGCGCTTACGTGTCATCCACCACTGCCGTCCTGCTGGCTTGTGTCTGCAACATCTTCCTCTTCATGTTGTTCTCCTTCAGCAAGCTGGTTCCACCAGGGAAAATCCCTTCCATCAAGTCCATGGTTGTCTTCATTTTGGAATCTGGATCCAGGATATCAGCCAGAGACTTGTCTTTATGGACAATTTCTTTTGCTAGAGCCTCTGACTTAATATCCTCTGGGGTCTTTTTCTTTGCCTTCACTGGGGGTGCTGTGCTGGTTATCTTGGAGTCCAGGCTGGCATTTTCCAATGCTGGCTCTCTGGGGTTACCTTCAGGCTGAGTTATGGGCTGTCTGTCAGTGCTCTGAGCCCCTTCAGAAGAAGCAGGGGACTGGTGCTGCTGATCCACAGCAGATGGAGAACCAGTCCTCTTTGATGGGGTTGGCGAGAGGGGCCAGTTATTTTCACCGGTGCTGGTGCCCAACCTTGTTATCTCCCTCTCGACCAGGGCTTTGGGAAAGCTTTTGAAGCTGCTATGGACAGAAACATTCTGTGAGATGAAGACAAATCTACCACCCAGGACCATTGTGAACACATGGTAAAGGTCTACAAGAAGCAAGTTTTCCTTCTCTCTCAGTTGTTTTTGTGTCTCATTTCACATTCCAACACAAAGGGCCCACAGTGTGAAGCCACTGGCACCAGAATTGTTTTGTGCCTTCAACCTGGACACTGCTGGATTGTCCTTCCAACACAGAAAGAACTAGTGAACACTAAGTCACTTTGTTTTCTGATGGCAGGCTGGGGACATTGCACCTCCCCACCCAGGAGTGCCATCCTGAGCAGCCTCTACCCATTTGTCCTTGCCATGTTGGAAGAGCCAATCACTACTATGGCCCCAGCAAGATTCTTCCCAGATGGATATCAGAGCAGCTTCCTGGGAGTGAGGGAAGCTGTGCTGAGTTAAACCACCTGGGCACCTTGCCCAAAGTCCTATCCTTCAGGAGAATTTCCCTATACAACCTGACTATGATATATTTGCACTGTCATGTCTTGGCAGATGGTCACTGTTTCATAACAGCATTATTTTGTGCCAGGTCCAAAGTATATTCTGGGAAATACTAACTGTTTGGAAAAACCCATCATGGATTTTCACAGCTGTCTCTCAAAATCCAGTGACTGGAAGGAGTCAGCAGCCATTCCAACTCTGCTGGAGAGAGTCAGAAGCAATCGCACTGAAATCTCCCAGGAGAACCAGCCCAGGAGTGCTCCCCCATAGTCCCCTGTCCTGGGGTTTTGGGGAGCACCTGTCAGTGCACCTGCTGGTGGACCCTGCTCTTGCCACATCATTTGAGGCCGCTCTTGGCAGACCGGCAGCGAGTCTGTCTGTCTGTCCCTGTCCCCCGACAACGTGCAAGATCCCTGTCCGGCTGGCAGCTGGGGGTCTCACAGCACGTGGGATCAGCCCCATCTGTCGCAGCCCTGCATATCTTACTGTATATGGCCCTGCACTGCCCGAGCCACCGTGCTCCAGCCCACCCTTACCTCATGCTGGCCTCCTCTGGGAGCCGGGGGGATTTGTCTCCAGCTGCCCCATTCCCCTCAGTGGGTGCGGGAGGAGGTGGGAATTCCTCCATGCCGTCGGCAGAAGTGCAAGAGCTCAGCTCGGGAAGAGGACGGGATGGCGGTGGTGGGGAGAAGGGCGGCTGGGAAGGCGCGACAAACACTTCATCGTCCTCCTCGTCCTGCAGCGATGGCGGGGGTGTGAGCTGCAGCCCCGACTCCGAGATCCGGAGCTGGGTCATGCCCTGGGGAGAAGGAGTCTCAGGGTCGGAGGAAGTGCTGCTCTGTGTGGGCAGGGACTGCCACCTCTGGGAGGGCTTCGGTCCAGCCGCCGGAGGAGACACCATGGCCCTCGCGTAGCTGCTGTCTTTGACTGAATGAGCCCACGCCGCCTTGGGCGGGAGGGACCTGTGCAGCAGCCCGGCTTTCCTTCTCCACATCATCTCTTCCGTGGGAGTCTCGGGGGATCTATCCTGGACAACATCCAAAGGCTGTGCCGGAGTGTTCCCGTTGCCCTCAGGGGGAACAGCCTCTCGTTTGGCATGGTGCTCTCTCAGAGCCTGGCTGTCACCTGTGCTCTGGAAGTCTGAGGGAGCCTGGGCGGGTGTATTAGGAGAAGAGTGGCCAGATCCAGAAGGAGTAAGGTTAAGGAACAATGATTTAAAGCTTTGCTTTTGCTCAGGATAGTGACTCCTTGCCTCTGTTGGGACTGGGAAAAATGCAGAAGTCCTGCTATCTGGTCTGGAAAGTTCTGAAAGGTTGTGGTTCTCGGCCGGGGTGGCGGGCCCGGCGACAACCTCGGTGCTGCGGAGGGGATGGGGATAGTAACTTGTGAACGCCATTTTCTCTGAGTGGCTTCTTTCTTTCTTACTGAAAGACCTAAACACCAAGAGACAGACCATGGTAAGATTAGTAACTAATCAATGAGCAGGAAAATTTACTGTGCACCTCCTTAATGCGCAAGTTACCAACCCTATCAGAGGGCAGCGTCAGTGCCTGCTAGTCTAGGTGAGGCACAGCTGTGCTTTGAAACTAGAAGTGAAATCCCAAGCCAGATCCACTCCCTCTCACCATCTCCCATCATTTTCAGGGTGTACTACATCACACACACGTAGCAAGCACCACAGCAATAACTCAATGGAAAAAATATTAGGAAAACCTAATGCCTGGCTTCCCTTCCTGCTCTGCATTCAATTTTGTTTGTTACAGATGGGGCCAGTTGTAAGTGTTGTAAGACACACTATTTGACATTATCTACCACCAAACTCCCTTCTCAATTGCTTGTAATTTTAAGAATTTCAGATCTGTGGGCCAAACAGTCCCATAATGTTATCTGCTCCTTTTGGAAAGGTGCTATTAAAATGATTCAACTGTCTTAAAGAACAAAGTGAGACCAAAACTGCACTATTTTGACTATGGAGAAAATTTTAAAAAAGCTCTTGCAGCCTTAGAATCCTGTTAGAAGAAAGAGCTCCCTCAGACAGGCAGGTGTGACAAACACCAAAGCCAACACACTCCAACTGCAAGCAGATGTTAAGGCTGCAAAGCCAGCAGATTGAACTATTCCTTCCAGGTCTTTTAGGGTGTTGTCATGTGAATCTGAGGAACATCTCCTGGCCTTTGGAGTGAGGATCCTGCTTGGAATCCAGAGCCAAACCTATTTGCCTGTCTGACTATTTAGCTGGAAAACAAACTGAGCAGTAATAATGGCACTGGCAGATGCAAGGGAAGGTGGCCTGGAACCACGAGGCCATACCAAAACCAGTAAACCACAATGAATCCCTACTGCCAGTGCATTTTCTGTTCTTCAGATGCATTGTCAAATAATCCCCACACTGCCAATCTGTGATGCTGGAGACTTGGGCCCCAAATTTGTTCTCAGATTTGGGACTGGTACAAATTAAGAATAACTCTGTCAAAGACATGGGTCATTCTGCCTTTATTCTGGTGTGACTGAGAACAGAATTTGGCAGCCTGTGCCTGGGGGTGGGGAAACTTCCCAGACAGGCTGCTCTTGGTATTGTCTGTGGTTCCTGGACAGTAGCAGTGTGTATTCTTTTCAGATGCTCAGTGTTTGTCGGGAACACCAGATGGTGATTCTCTAATTCAGAATTGTGGGAGCAACTGTGGATTCTAAAATTGGTGGAGTTCCCAGTGTTGTGTGACACCTGGGAAGCAGAGGAAGAGCACATGTGACCGAACCAAATGATTGCTGACCCAGGTTTTCCTAACTTAACCATCTGACAGTTTTCTTCCTTGAGCATGAGAGGTGGCAGGGATGCTTTCATCTCCCAGCACATGGAGCAGCTGTGTCCCAAGGAAACCTAGAAACGTAATTCCTACTGCTTGTCTCATCTCCCTGAAAGGCCCATGCATGGAGAATGCTTCTCCTTTCATTTTGTTTTATCTTTTGGGATATCCAACTCCGAGCAAGATGGGAAAGAAACCTGCCATCTCCCAGAAGAAACGTGCTTGCAAAGCATGCAGGATGCCTAAGCTGCACAAACATCATAAAACTGTTAATAACCAATAATCTTTGCGCAGTGAAGCATGAAAATGAGAAACCTGCATTTCGTGCCCCAATAAACTTGTTTTCAGTCTGGGTGTTCAATCCCATTACTTGGAAAGTAGGCTGGGGAAAGAAAAAAATAAAAGGAAGCCACAAGTAGTGATTGAGCAGCAGGATCAAATGCCATCTCTAGGAGAGAAGGGGAGGCAGGAGGAAACAGCTGCATTGTTCTCTTAGGAAAAAACATGGAAAAAGTTATTCCAAATCAAAGTAAATGGGTGTGTTTTAAATAGTCCTACAAGGATGTGCCTGAAGGCAGATTGAGTCCCTTTAAAACAACATTTATATGTTCTTAATTGCAAAAATGGCATAAGTAAGATCAGTCAGAGTAGGAGCCCTCCTCTGCTTCCAGCTGTTGCTCCCTGACCCAAAACTGCATGGAGAAACCTTTGGAGACAGCAGTGTTAACTCCCACTGTGACCACAGAGAGGGCTGGCATTTACTGCAAGTCTGTGAGGAACAGAGCTCCTTTGTGAACAATGCTTTTAGTCCCTCTTGATGGTTTTTACTGTAATGGGAGTTAGCTGTTCGGGCACTCAGGGCTTAGGGCAAACATCTATTTATTATTTAAATGTAAATACAGCACGATCAACTTCAGTTCTTGTTAAATTCAGAACAATCCGGGGCTAAGCGGAGAGTTACATAAGTTCTAAGACGTTGAGTTTTGTGCTTACACTTTGCTATTTTTAAAAGTATTTCTGTCTCCCCTGTTGGCTGAGCAAAATATCCTGCCTGCATGAAGGAAGCAGCCCAAAGGCCAGCTCCCAGTCGAGCATGATCAAGGAAATATCCTGGATTTAGTCCCTCACTTTTGGGGAGGCACCATCCTGGGGTGGATAAAACCAGCCGGAGAGGGACATCTAGGTATTTTTTCCTTCAGGGTCCTTCAGTTATGACAGCAACCAATGTGAATTCCAACAGCAGATCAAACACATTCTAGAAGTTATGTAAGTGGAAATTTGCTGCAGAAACGTGCTCCAAGATGACATGAAGAGGACTTGATAATAAATCAATGTTTGTAGTGAAAGAAAAAGCTTGTAGCAACTCCTCCTAAGTCTGCTGGGCACAGCACAGCTGGAACTGTGTTTGTGCAGGTGTTTTCCCCAGACAACCCATGACAACTGCTGCTGGCAGAGGGATAGCCAGAGCTGGCCCTGCAGGGACAAAGGGAACATGGACATAGACCCACCTGGCTCCTGTGCTGACCACGTAGAAGGGATCCCTCACCATGGGGCCAAATTCACTGCTCTCCCTTCTCAGCAGCTCCTGGGGTACCAAGACAGCATCAGCAGTGAGCAGAAAGCAAAACCAAACACCAAAACATGGATGAGAATGCCTTCCAAAGCCTGAGAGCAAGTCATTCCCCATGGCTATCCACTCCTTCCTATCTCTAAACAAATTCCTCCAGTGACAGTGCAACGTGATTTGTATGCAGCCTGAAAGGAACACTAAGCACTGTACACAAGGCCCTGAGAAATGAACAGTGAGTGAAGCAGAGAAGTATGCTGCTAAACTGGAAATAAACATTACCCACAAAAAATCTGAAAAGGCCAAAAAAAATCTAATAATTAATAAATGAAAAAAAAATCACCCTGTTGGTTTGGCTTTGTCCCCCATGTTTGTAGCTGTGGTTTTGCACTGGAGATGATCAGAAACAAACCTAATGAAGAAACCACTTCAACGTATACTTCCCTTTCAAGCAGATCCTATGTATTGGTGTATATGCTAGAAATCAAACTAGGATTAGGAATAGGATTTTCACAAGTGCCTTGCTGCCTATGGGACTAAATCCTCATTTCACAGGTGGTTACAGCTAAATCCGTCTGGGAAACAGCCATAAGAGCTCTCCCCCTTCAGCACCTGAATTAAGACTCTGTGAGCAGAGTCTTCACCTTCTTCCTCGAGAAGCTATTCACCTTCTTCCTCGAGTCAGCTTCCAAAACAGAGAACCTCTGGTTTGGCTGCTGAATGTATGAACAATTAAAAATGAGCCAGGAGGAGAAAATAAAGATCTTGAGAGCTGCCCTATATGTCCTGCCTGATAGACTGGGCCAATGAAAAATGAATTGGGTCTGTCTGTCATCCAACCTGTCACTGAAAAGTACATTTTGGTCATTTTTCTCCCTCTGGATGTCTGGTTTTGTTGATGCTCTGATTGGCAACTGTGACAAAATAGCACAGATGGGCCTGATGTGTGCCTGGGGTGGAAAAATACTGGTGGTGGGATGAGACAGGGGTGGTTCTAGAAGTGCATTCTGGTCACTTGATATCCACAAGCTGCTTTTTAAATTCACTCTATTTAAAGATGTGGCATGGGAGCTGAGGGCTGCTTAGGGAGGATATGTAGAATGAAGCACACAATGAGTTTGGGAGGGCAGCTTCTTCCCCCCACCCTGGTCTGGCCCATTTGTGAGATGCTGCCCAGAGCTTTCTGTCATTTGATTCGGGGCCATTTTGTTGCTCTTGGATAATCTGTTCTGGGCCACGAGTGAGTGCAGGAGTAGAAGGAGATGTCCTGGATCTCAGCTGCCCTGTAAGTATGTGAACCTCTCCAAACACTCAGCCTATTTGGGGAAAGAAGCCTGTCCACACATTTTGGTTGTTTGCTCCCTCTCTCCGTGATGAATAGAGCCTGGCATGGAAACAGGCATGGGGGAGCAGACCCGGCACTGCTGTAAATCCTTGCAGCTCGACCAGTTGCAGTTGCCTAAATAGGTCTGAACAGATTTCAGCCAGCTGAAGAGCTAGCCTGGGCAGTTGTTCTTTAAGAATTTAGCCTGGTTCTACTGTTTACCATCATCAGAGTCAGTCGAATTCCCCATTTGTGAGATCAGTGTGATGTTCCCAACCACCAAGCAGGGGACATGGAAGGGCCAGGGTCTCTGTTCAGTTTTGTCTGCGATGTTTCCCTCCTCGGCTGGAGGCTAAACATAATGGTTATTTGGCAGTGCCTCTGCCCAGCACTTCCCAGCACTGTCAGGCACAGTGGGAGCCAGGGTAATTCCAAGCAGCCTCTAATCCTCTCTACTTTGCACCAGGAAAACAGGCTGAGGCAGAACAGCAAAATTCCACCTTAGTGGGACAGCCCACTAGAAAGGTGCTCAGTGCTTCTCCGTGCTGCTGGCAGGTAAGGACAGGACACCTCAGATGGGATGTCCAGAGCAGCAAGAACACATCAGCATAGGCACTGAAATCCCAGCATCCATGACACCCCTGACACAGCCCCAGCAAGGAGAGAGCTGAACCCCACCAACAGCCTTTTAATTAAGATGCACTAAACTGCCTCAGCATGTGCTGAACCTGTCTCCAATCAATGGAGCCCTTGCCATGACTAGACATCAGCCTGTTCTTTGACATTCCCCCATATTCCCTGGTTCTGAGAGCCCTGCTTGTGGGCACACATGATCCCATTCCCACATACCTGGTGTTTCTTATCCGCTGTGGGAGATGATCTGGAACGTACATGCACAGGGACTGGCTGATTGTCGTACCTATCAAGCAAGTCTTCCACAGACACCGATTTTCCGGATTTCCTGGCAGTGGAGGGTGTTTCAAAGACCTGCTCTTTCTTCCTGTAGCGAGGCTGGCCCTGCATGCCCAGCAGGTCTGTCTGCGTGCCTTTGGTGAGATCTGATCTGGGTCTGCAATCCCGGCACCTCTCTGTTTTCAGCCGGCCGGTGACCAAGCTGTCCTGGCACCCCAACACTTTCTCATCTCCACTCGTGTCCAAGCAGTCCATCAGCCCGGGGGGGAGGGTGGAAGACATCCGTCCCGTCCTGGATATCCGCTCTATGGACTCTCTGCGGCGGTAAAGGTTCTGGTCCTGGAGGGAATTCATGCTGGAGGCAGAGGAGAGGCTCTGGCTGTCAGGGCCACCCAGCTGCAGGTAGGAGCTGTGGGAGCGCTCCCGGAGCAGCCCGATGTCCTGCGAGGATGGCCGCCGCCCCGTTTTGCGCTCGATGTAGTCAGCCAGGGCGTTCTGCTGGAGCTGCTTGAGCTCTGGCTTGGACAGGCTGGCTGTGGAGGAAGCTTTGCCATCCCTCTCGAAGATCTTGCGCCTGTCAGCCACCGTGTTCTCTGGGAAGACAAAATGGATGCTTTTCTTCTGGAAGGAGAAAGGCGACGGCTCCCCGTCCGAGATGCCCACTTCATTCATCTTCTCCGGCTCCGAGTAGGAGCGCTTCTTCTGCTCTGCCGTCAGCCGCTTCCGGCCCCCGATGCGCAGCACGTGCTGTGTCCTGGCGTAGTCCAGGGCAGAGAAGCTGCCTTCTGTGGGTGTGATGCTGTGCCTCTCTTTGGGGGTGTGCGGGGAAGCTGCAGTGCTCCTCATGCCCACATGGGCCGAGGCTGGCCGCTGGGGCACCCTCTTGGGCGTGCTCCCGAAAGGGGGGCTGATGCGGCGGAAGGAGGTGGCCCTCAGCACCCGGGACTGGGCATCTTTAATGCTGTTCCTGTAGGCCCTGTTGAACGAGTCCAGCTGCGACCCATGTGCATCCTGGATGTTATCCTTCCAGAGGATCTCCTTCTCAGTCTCGCCTCCCAGCTGGAATGTGCTTTTACTCCGCGGTAGCTGAGCTGCCCTTATTTGCACCTCATTTTCAGGACACAGGGCGTAGTACTCACTGGGTCTTGCCTGCTTCACTGAAGCCACCATCTGCAGCTCTACAGGGCGCCAGTCAGCCTCTTCCAGCTTCCCATTCCTAATGGAAGGGCTGGAGCCCCTGCCTGGCTCACTGGGCAGCTTGCTCCTCATGTCCTCTGAGCTGTGCATGGAGCACCTCGTGCTGGCAGGATGGCTCATCCTGCTCGGCCCATAGTGCTGGCCAAAGCTGGGAACACCAGCACTCTGGGGCCGGGGAGTGCTCTGCTCCCGCTGTTCAAACTTGTTGACCTTCTCCAGCACCGAGCAGCGAGGCTTGCCAGCCTCTGGTTTGCTGTAAGGAAAACTTTGGGTGCTGCTAGAGCTGAGCTGGCTCCTCCCGAAATCCAAGGTCTTTGGGAGCTGTGGAGAAGGGGTTTCTTTGCACTTTGGCTCAGCAGCATGGAACAGAGGCATGCTTGTGGCCTCCTCCTGCCTTGTGAAGGCCTGTGTGTCCATGTCGCTCCACTGTGTGTGCCCCTGCTCCCTGTGATCCTTCTCCTCTTTGCTGCTCAGGAAGGACAGTTTGGTGTTGGAATAACCCTCACCTGGTTGCGTCTCCCTTAGCTCGGAGCTGCTTTGCCTCCTGGAGCTCTCTGGGATGTTCTGCAAGGAAGAGAAGCCATACTGCTTGGCCTTGCTGTGACCCCATGGGTGGGGAGCAGCAGCATCTCTCTCATTTACCTGTACATTGCCATTTTTGTCCTCCTGAGGTCCAGGTGTCCAGTCCTCTTTGGGCTGGTAAGGGATTTTCCTCTCACTAGAATCCCTCAGCTGGGGTTGTGGAGCCTGAAAAATGGGTTTGGAGGCCTGTGTGGTACCCGTGATCTCTCGGTGGCTGTGTGCTGCCTTGTAAAGTGGTAACAGCTCCTCCTTTTGCGACACAGCCAGGCAGAGCTCCGGGTCTGCTGTGCTGGGAGGTTTCTGCTGGATGAGTTTGGCTTCATGCTTTCTCTCAGTGGCGGGGGGCTGGTAGAAGATGGTTGACCTGTTTGTAGTGCTTTGGTTTCCATTCTCATCAAAGCCCAGGGTGCCGCTGGCTACAGCCTTGTCGTAAGAGACCGGGAGGGCTGGGGAGTACCCACTTTCTTTGGCCAGAGCTGGATAAAGCGTCCCGGTGCTGCTGGCAGAAGGCCGGGGCACCTGGGCATAGTGTGGCTCTGGGGAGGGAACGGCGTAGACACCGGTGGGCAGCAGGGGTTGTCCCGGCTGGGCTGGCTGGGAATAGCTCTGCTTGGGCTTCATGGTGGGGCTGCTCTCCGGGCTCTTCTCCACCACGGTGTGCAGGTGCCCTTCTCCAAAGGGCGGTTTCAGCAGTGGCCCCTGGGACAGGGAGCTGATGAGCGGTGCCCAGGCCCCTTTCGGCTGGGTCCGGCTGGGCTTGTTCAGCTCAGGGCCGGCGCCCGAGCCAGGCCTCTCATGGTGCCTGATGGCTGCGTAGCTGTCACTGCGAGCGGGAGGCAGGGGGGGTCCCTTGGGGGGCTGGCTCTTGCTGTCCGACAGACCCTGGGCTGGCTGTGCCCAGGAGGAGGCTGTGTGGTGCCGGCTGAAGGCGTGGAGCCTGCCGTGGCCGCGGCCATCCAGGGAGGCCCGGGCATCACCGCTGGAAAGCAGGGCCGAGGGTTTCACCTCGTACTCCTGGGAGATGCGCTGCTGGGCATCGTACACCGTCCGGACGTAGCGGATGTCTGCCTGCCTCATTCCCTCTGGCAGCCCCCCGCGGGACTGCACGTTGTCTGCAGAGCACGAGTGCTCCTTGCCCAACGGAGCCGCGGGGTACTCGGGGATGCTGGAGTTGGTGGAGAAGGAGCTGTAGGCAGAGTCTCTCTTGCTGTGGAGGTGGGAGAGCTGGTCGATGCTGTTGGTGGATTTGGCTGGGGACAGGTGGCAAGGGTGGTAGGCAGGGGAGGAGTGGTCCAAGCTCTCCATGCTGCCCCGGGAGCTGTACTGGTCGGGACTCCTCCTCAGATAGCCATGCTCGTATCCAGAGAGATCGCTGGTGGAGGAGCTGGAGGACAGCGAGGGAAGAGTGAAAACCAGCAGAGGAGAGGCACAACAACTTATAAGTGAGCTCAGAAGCAAGATGTTTAGTTTTGAGATGAAAACCCATATTTGGGCCTTGCTCCATCCCCTGTTTGGAGTCATCCCAGTTCACAAAGAGGAACTGCTTGACATTGCAACACATGGCTCTTATTTACCACAGAAGGGTGGAAGGGAAATACAGACAGAAAGACGGTGCATCTCTGGAGCCAGGGAGGATCAACTCCACCCAGCAAATCCATCCAAAGCCCTTGGAAAGCTGAATGAGCACCAACACCACTGAGGAGGAGGCGAGGAGCATGAGGGGCGTTCTGAGGGGAATCTAATCTCTTTCTTTTTTGCCCGTTTCATTTCTTTTTATGGAGACGAAGGCTATGCCCTGGCAGGCTTCCTGGAAATTCAGCTGTCCCAAGGATAGTTTGTTTGCTGCGAGAAAACTAAGCTGACAAGAAGAAGAGAGATGTGTGTGCCTGTGCCTGGAGGAAAGTGGGGTGCAACCATAGAAACAGTCTGAGAATGCCCAGAAAGTCTGCACTGCCACTTCTTCGTGTAGCTCAGCAGGTGCAGGTACACCTTGGCACTTCCTCTGAGGTGTCCAAAGAGGACTCATGGCCACCAGAGAAGCGATCAAAAAAGAAGGATATTCAGAGATCTTTCTATCCATGGGAAGGGAGCTCTTTGTGCCAGTCACAGTCCGTTTTTTACATCTTACAAGGAGATATGACAACTGTCTGCAGAGTTTGCCCTGGCTAATCTCCCCTTCCAGATTCAAGCAAATACAATGAGAACTGGAGAGTGTAGCCTGAGGATTTCACTTTTCTTCCCTCTCTTCCCAGCTTCCCTTCCTCAGGTATCACTTTCTCTACTTCCCTGTGCAACTACATGTGCTGTTCTGGCAGAGCCACAGGAAAGCAGCAGGAAGGGACAGGCTGTGGCAGGGCAAGGCATCGAGCTGGAAGCTGGCTCCAGATCATATTCCAAACATGGAACAGACCTGGGGGAGAAGGTTGCTAAAGATGAGGAAAACGCAGAAGGAAACCCATGCACAGCTCTGCAGAGAGATGCAGAGGAACACGGGCAGGAAGAGATATGGCAAATCTCAGGACAAAGCTGGTTTACTCATTTAAATGCACCACTCTATTTTGGATTCAAATAACCATCTCCCTGGCAATGCCCAGCACAGCCTTAGCCAGCTGGCCACTAGATGCTCCCCGTGCTCCTCTTCCAGCACCCGGGAGACAGAGCGATGCTGCCAAAGGCTCTGCCAGGAACTGCCTGGGAAGCAAAGCCTCTCGGTGGGAAAGGAGTACAATCCAGCATGGGCTGTGCTGAGGCCACAGACCAACACACTTTATTTTCTGCAACCATCTCCTCACTTTCTTTAATGCTCTTTTTTCTCTTTCCCCTCCTCTGCCAAGGATCAGTCTTGCCTGTAGAAGAAAGTGATGTTTCAATCCCAGAGGCTCTAAAGAAGAGTTTTGAAACCCTTCTGCCTTTCTGGGGAAAATCTTTCAAGGGCAGAATTTAAACTTGTCCCTCCTCAAGCTGCCCTGCACGTTCAGTTATGATAGAGCTGACTCCTGCAAGAAAGCCACTGCCAATCCAGGAAATCCCACCCTGAACTCCTTACCCTGGGACCACTGTCTCTGATGTGCTGTTGGCTGCTCCATTACACTGACAGGCTCTGCTACCTACACCCTTTTCTTCCTTTTATTTTTTTTTCAATAAGCTAATTTAGACTTCGGATTTCTTTTCCTTTGCTGGCAAAACAACCATGCTGTGTTTCTATATGGAGGCAGTCCACAGCATGCAGAGCAGGACTCCAGCATCCACAGAAAGCTGTATCAGCATCCTGACAGTGGGCTCCCATCTTGCTGGCAAGGGGGATTTTTAAAGCAATTAACCTCCTAGCTGCTATCATCTCACAAAGCACTTAAAGGAGGAAAACACAGTCACTTTATCAGGGAAACCAAACAGGAACTGAAGCCTTTCTAACTCTAATCCAAACCTTGGCTGTTCATAAACCTGTATGGAGGCGACTGGTACCATTTTCCCACCACACCTTTTGCCCCCTGCCTTCCCTCCACAACTGTGTAGTGCTTACCTGGAGTGGTAGGACTGATGCCAAGGGGTGCCAAGCGTACCCTGAGATATTTGCATCATGCTGGGATCGGGTTGGTTCTCCGCGAGTTTGGTTGAATGCCAGGAGTGAGGTCGGCCTGGAGTTTCACTCCGCCTAGGTAAAAGCAGAAGGAATTTGCACATCAGCAACAGGCCAGCTCTCCCAAGGAAGATGGATGTGAACTTAACACCAACATTTAAAACTGCTCGTGCTCATTTGTGTTTCACTGCTACTTTTTAATACATTCCAAGCAAATCCTGCAGTAACCATGTGTGAATATCCCTGACATTCCCATAACATGCTCCCTCCCGGATTAGCACAAGTGCATCACTGAATGCCGTGAGGGAGTGGAAGCCTGCAAAGGGTCTTTTGATCTCTCCTCGGTGCCGCTAAAAATGCAGGATGAGACGTGACAAGCAAGCGCCGGCAATGTGTGTCTCTTGCATCCCCCCCCCGGCCGGACAGCTGTGCCCAGGGTGTGTCCCCAGGCATGGCACGGCACGGCTGCCCTTTGGTGCCTTCAGTCACCAACGCCGAGGCCTCTGTCTGTCAGCCCTGAGGAAAAAAAACCCCACTGACACCTTATTTAAAGCACAGAGTGGTGCAATGGAAAGTCAAAGCAGGGGATTAGTGATCGAGTCCCCTGAAGAGGCCACACAGACTCTCCTTTGCCCCAGCCTTTGGGCTTGTCCTTAATCCTCCTGCTGCTTTCCATGAGGGATCTCTTCCCTGCTCTAGCACTCACTTCCACAGTTTCTCACTCTCTCCTTGTGAGAATGAGGAGCAGCACTGGACCCATGTCCTACTGAAATGTGAAAGGCTGCAGGACAATTCCAAATAAATAAATGCAAGAGGAGGATATGACACATCTTTAATCTTTCTCTCACTGAAAAATTCACAGTACAGCATGTCCTGAATAAGGCAGTACATAGATTAAAATGCCCTTGGCAGATGTAACCCAGACACTGAGAGCGGATTCTCCCAGTACTGCCTAAGACTGGGAAAAGAAACATTACAGGGAAGTGCACAAAGTTAAAAATGCCTTTTAGGGTCAGGTCCTTTCCTAATACCACTTAATATCAGCACCCACATGGAAAAGCACTGGCAGAGAGTAAGTGACAAAGCCATTTCTCCAGTTTTTTTTCCATACAGATTACAGAAGTGCTGGGCATTTTCTCATCATCAGCTAATAGAAGGAAGAAAAAGGGACATGCTTTTCCTTTTAACATCTGTTGTGGCTGGATTGTCTTAAGGCAAGCTGTACTGGAGGTCTGCAGAGGGCAAGCTGAACCCAGCACCATTTTACCTTTACATGTGTAGGTGTGCTTAAGACAGAGCTCTTCTATCAAGCTCCTTGCCCAGAAAACAAGAAACCTGGACACTGCCAAATGGGAAGTTGATAAAACTATTTATTAAGAATAACCCACATTCTTGCCTTTTCCACTGCAGATATTTAAAGACTTTAAGTACTTTGGTGGACTACAAGCCTTGAGCATCATTTTTGGCTTAGGAAAATGAATGATCCAGTGCAAAGCATGTTATCCCTTGGTTTGATCAGTAAGAAAATGTGAGGGAGCTGTGTAGCCAATCATCTGAGCCACAGGTATTTTAAACCCTTTTGTTCGATATTCTTGTAATAATACAACATGTGAACAGCTGTGAACTTCAGTCAGAAGACACACGATACCAACTCCGTCTGGGATAACCTTGCACTGTTTGCACACCTACCCAGTCCTGGAAATGTGGCAGATCCTGATTCATCCCAGACAAACTTGCTGAGTGATAAAACTTGCAAATGCAGCAGCTAATACCTGACTAGAGTGAAGACAAATAAATCATTAGATCTTTAACTGGTGTTAGTTTGGTGTAGCTAAGTTGCCTTCAACAAAACCAGGAGAAACAGCTGACACTTTGGCTCAGGAGGCTGCAGAACTGTAATAATAACAACAACAACAATAACAGACCAACCTCATCACCTTATCTTTTATATATTGTGTGCTGTACTTGTGAAGGTGTCTGGACAACCTTATTACTAAAAAATTCTCCACTTCAGATAATAGACAAAGTGATCCCTCTGTTGTAAAGGCCAAGGCTGGAAAAAGAGACTCCTGGATCCTCATGGACACCTCCAGTGTTCAGATAACCGAGGCATCCAGGTCAGGTTGGCATCATGACAAATGCCAGGGAGCGAAGATACCTGGAGATGTCAGCGGGACGCAATGCAAGGCTGGCATCTAAATGGCAGCTGTGACACTGACTGCAGACCAGACACTGCCAAATTCACACCGTAGACTGGAAAACTGAAGGAAAAGGGATAGTCTTTAATCTTGTCCAGGTGCTGTTATCTGGGTACTCCCTGTTGCTATGCTGGTCCCAGTGTTTGCAGATGGAAACGTGCTCAGCCCATTGGAGGCTTCTTGGTGGCGGGCTGGCACAGGCTGGTCTGCAGGGACCACACTCACAACTCCAAGGCCCTTCACCAGAACAGCTCTGCAGCTCTCTCTTATTAGGAAGAGCTGAGTGTGCTCTTCTCTGTAATCTTTAGAGATTATTTTCATACTTCATATGGAAAGCAGGAATGGAACTTTACAACAACGCTTTGACAGGAACTCTACAAATGAATCAGCATCTGAGGCTTTCTTCACAATGGAACTGAAAGGTTGAGTTGTCTTTTTCTCCAGGTAACGAACTAAAAGCATCCAGAAAAGTGTATTCAGTCTGATTGCTATTCTTCATGTACTGTTCCTTACCAGTTATGGAGTACACACACAACCTGAGTGCTCTGGGAGTTCGAAAGTACCACAAGCCCAGCATCCTCCAGGAGTACAAGTCCTTCAGTGTGAAAAAGCCCATCTTCAACCAGAGCAAATAACCCCGCTTCTTCAAATTGCCATTTGCATTTTTTCCACATCCTTGGAAAGCTAATGAGTGAAAGCCAGAGAGGGATGTTGGGGCTGATTAATCAGCAACTCAGGGTCATCAATGCCCCAATAAACTGATCCTTTTCTACTCCCACAGAGCTCGCACGGAGTTGTTTTCATCATTCTCACATCTGTCAGAAACATCATCCACGTGGCTGAATAGAGAATTGTGAACAATTCTTTTTGCACCACTGACCTTGTGCTCATTTTTCTCTGTCCCCACAAGCTCCAAACCACTCCTCAGCGGAAATAAGGAATGCTGAAGATAAAGGCAGCAAAACCTCTCAAAAAAAGCAGAATCCACCTGCGGATCCAGGCAGGAGCAGTGGTCACCAGGACACATCTCCGTGACCTGAGGGGATGGTTTTGATGAGTGGCTGGTGTCAACATGCCCAAGGAAGATGGGAAGGGGCAGACAAGAGAACTAAGGCTAAGAGGGTCACTCTGCCATCACACACAACCACAATCGCTGTGGATGTGACCTTTCCCCCAGAAGCCGTGTGGCCAGGTGGCTGTGTGGGAGGTTGCTGGAGCTGGAAGGGATAGCCATGGCCAAGTCCATCATGTGGGGAGATAGGATGGCATGGGGGCCCTGCAGCACAGACCCTCCTCCTGCAAGAGAAATGAAAGACTGGGATGCAAGCGCAAAGCTTGTGCCTCCTGGATCTGATCCCAGGCACTGAGTCACAAGAGAGAAAGCCAAGAGGGCAGCTGCCCATCCTTAACACGTCATCATTACAGCATTCAAGATTTCAAACTGGTGATAATTCTAACCTAACAAAACCCACGTGGCAGGGGCACAGTGTCCTGAGCCATATCCTGCTGCATGCAACAGCAGGATCTTTGTACTTGGGGAGATCCTGATCCCAGCAATTCACCTGTACCCTCCTTCCAGGGTGACTGTGCACCTGCACCAACAGGAAGCAGCAACAACCATCTGAATTCTCGCTGGGGCAGACCTGTCTTCAAGATGGACACATTTAAAGGAGCGTGAGCACAACAAGAAGACGTTTTCCAGACATCCAAACGCATGGCTGCAGCCTTTCTGCCCAGCTATTAGGCAGGAGATGAAGGAAAAAGTAAAGCACTCAGAAGCCTATTAGGATTTCGACAGAGCAAGGCCACAATCTACTCAAAGCAACGTCGCTCCTAATTAAGGTTCAGTCATGGCTCTAAAAATAAGCAGAACAGACGTGGCCAATTAGGAGTCGGACCAGAATGGCGTCAGCTTGATGTGCCTTTCACTAAATCTTTCTTTTTAGACTCACAGAGCCCTTCTGGTAAATTCTGGGGCAGGAGGGATCTGGAGTGAGCTCTGTCCCTTCACAAGTTTGACTAAAAAGAAGGAAGACATATTAGAAAGACCTGAAGTCTATGAAATCGTATTTCACATCATGGATCTTGGCCAATAGTGTCTCCTCATCTGTAAGGGAAAGCAAGAATCATGCCCCATCCCCACCCCTTAATCCTCAGATGAAAACTTGCCCTAAGTAAAAAACATACTGAAAAAACCCTTCACTTGAGAACACTTGGGTGAAATGTGTCAACATTCTCAATATTCTCATACCTGCTTTTCCACAATATGTTAATTTTGCGGCTCATAGAGGACAACTCCCCAGAAAGCAAATCCCTGTGGACTATCTCACGATTTTTAGCAGTCTCAGTGTTAAACCAAAAAAAAAAGAAAAAACAACCCTAAGAAAAACCCTTCAGGCCAGTTCAGGGCTCTGTCCCAGGCCGGTCCAGCCTCACTGCTCTCTCCAGCTCCTTTCCCAGAGACAGAGTCAGGTGTTGTGCCTGTGTGGTGTTTCCAGCTGACATGTCAGACACCATTTATTTTTCCCATTTGACAAGCATCACTGGGGATGTCTTGGATGCATCAGACCAGGCCCTGAGTGCCATCTGGGAACTGGGAGACAGGTACCAATCTCCCTGAAGTCTCTGTGGGATCAGGAAGAAGAGAATGAGAGGTTTCTGCTCAGAATTCCTACCACTACCATCATGAACTCTTTGGGAAAAACTCTTCACCATACCACTGGGAAGAAAATCCCTGTGTGGAAGCAGAGATGACAACCATGTACGTGGACCTCGACACAGAAGTTTTTTACTGGCTTTTCCTGATACAAGTGCCCTCAGCTACAGGCTGCAGATGGAAGTGCTGGGATCGCTCAGAGGCGATGGCAGCTGTGAACAACGGGTGCTCCTTCGTTGAACTTAGGAACAGTCAAACATCTTAATTAATGATTATTGGTCTTGCAAGTCACACCTCTGTGTTATCACATCTCTGGGAACCCCCAGGCTGTCTTATCCAAGAAAGAGGTATTTATCCAGTGTCCAGCAAAGGAAACAAAGAATGCAAGGCTCAGAGCTGGGCCATGCGCTACAGCTCCACCTTCCCTTCACCCCAGCGCAGGGCTGACAGGCAATATTTAGATTGAGGACTTTTCCCTACACAAAGAAAGGGTCCCACTGGCATTCCCTGACACTAACCAGACACAGGCTTCAACAGGAACAGAGGTGATGTATACAAACTTCACTCTTTTTGATTACTGGGTTCAAGGACTTTGTCCTACCAGGATCTTCTGACGACTTTCTGTTTTGAAGACAGCATTATCAAGCAACATGGTAAGTGTGGTTTAAATTGCAAAATAAGGAGTATTTCAGATCGCTATTTTGAGAAGTGCTTGCCACCAGGACAGTCCATCTGCTGTTCCCTGCAGCTTGGACATGGAGAAGCCAAGAGTGCCTCTGGTCTGGTACTTAGATCATGCAAAGGTTACAATGAGGAGCTGGGGAGCACTGGATTGAAGACTCTCTGCAACTTTCCTCTTCTTTCTATAATTTCTCTCTGTTTCCTTTGCTGGAAAAAGAGGAAGAAAGAACAGACATGGAAAAGAAGCACCTGACCGACATACAGTCTTTGAGAAGGACTCTATTATTCCCTGTCTTCTCCAGGGACTCACATCACCTCCCAGAGAACGGGCAGAAAATCCTAGCAGCCAGATCTTGCAGTGGCTTCCCTGCCCGTGGCTCTGCAGAGCTGCACTGATTTATCCAGGCTGATGAACTGGCCCCACGGGCTCAATTCAAATATTTTTTCTCATTCTTCTCCAGTCAGTAAATTAGTTAAAAAGTCAGAAACCCAAGCATAGCTTAGATTCTTTCACACCCCGATATCTAGCACACAGCAACTTGTAACAGGAGAGACTTAGAAACAATGGAAGGAATTTGTTTTCTTCGCCTCGTTCAGTGCTTAGGAGGAACTGGGTGGCTGGCAGCAGGAACGCTGCCCTGTGAGCCCGATTATCCAAATGGAACGTGGACAATGAGGCACGGCAGGTAACCAAGGGGATCTGCAGGGCAAGGCTTCAGGCAGTAGCTGGGCTCTCCTCTGAGTTACAGGGCGACAAATCACAGGCAATGCTTGTGAGCTCCACATCCAAGTGCTCATGTAGGAGTGATAAACGGGAGAAAAGCAGCAGGGTCTTTAGGAGGATGTGTGGAGGTACATGCACACATTTGGGGGAGGAACAGGGCGAGTCAAATGTGCTGGGGAATTGCACCCCCTGCCTGGGCAAAAGCAAAGGCTGCTGAGTCTGAAACACCCTCCTAACAGGCAAATTCTTACACATTAAAGCAGCTTCCTGTTTGTAACTAAAGCTCCAGCCAGAGTTAAACTGAAATGTGCCAACACAGCCTCTGACACTGCCGGAAAAGGAAAGCAAAACATTGGCTCTGCACCCAAAGGCAAATTTATCCAAGTGAAAGGCTAAACTTTGGAGCTTCTGTGAAGATCTGCTACTAAATTGATGGGCAAGAAGGATTTACAGAGGGCATATGGTGAATGACTCACTGCTGTAGAGAGATGGCGGATGTAGGGGAGCTCCTCTCCCAAATTTGTTGTGGGTCACAGGCCTGGGTAACTGCAGAGTGACACTCCTCAGGCAGAGATAAATTTCTCCTCGATATAATCAGCTTGAGGAGAGATTTCAGCCTCTAGAGTCTGCTCTATCCGAGGCCAGTCACGGTCAGCATCCATAACTGCCTGTAGTGGCCAGAAGCTGAAGCATCTCCACTAAGGTCAGGGGGAGTTGGTTCCAGAGGTGCATAAGATCAGAATAGTAAGAATAAGGTGATAAGAATAAGGTGATAAGATCAGTTTTTGGAATTCCCTTCTCAGCTGCTCACTCACAGGCACTGGGCCACATATCCTCCAGCTCCAGGAAATCAGAACAGCTTCTTGACTTCAAATAAGTCAAGGTCTGGCCCAAATGCAATGTTGCCAGTAAAAGCCACTGCTTTGACTTCACAGTACAAATCTCAGAAGACCGAGACACAAAAATCTATGAGGTCAGAAAACCCAGATTACATGTGAATGATGTAAGAGGCTCTTTTGATGTCAGCAAAAGGTCTGCCAGAGTAAATGCTGTAGGATTTGGTCCTAAACTGCATGGATGAAGGAAGGGAATAATCGGGCTCTGCCACAATACCATCCAATCCAGAGCAACTCAGGAAAGTGACTTCTGAAGACATTTCATCATTCAAAAATGCAGACAGGCACTCAACAATTGTGAATGCCAAACTTCCACTGAAACTACCAGACTTGGAAGAAGCCAGGTTATTTTGCAATGCCACATACCTGAAGTTGGGGAGTCACAGCAGACTTACACCACTGCTGTAGAGATATTTTGGTTTACCATTTCTGATGACCTTTACCAGCACTGACAAAACCTTTTGAGGAGAAATTTCAGCACTCCTTCTCCGTGAGTGCCCCTCAGGCACACTGGCAGCCAAAACAGTAACTATTTTCCACCCCGGCCTTTGCAGATGTTGCAGGGACACAGACAAACACATTCTCACCTGGTCTTAAGTCGTAACTTGACTCCTGCTGCCCACGTGGCTCTGCCGGGCTGGAAGTCAGTGGTCACGCAGTCCGGGCTGAGCGGGCTGGGAGACAGCTCCGTGCATCCCTGCGCTGCATGAGTGTCCCTGTCAAAGGAAAGCAAGGACATGTAAACGCCACCACACAAAAACCTCAGCCCTTTTAGCCAACGCCTCCTCAGGATTTTAGGAAAGAGGGCAATGCACAGATGCAGACAGCAAGGCAGGGGCATCAGGCTAGTTTTTAGAAGGTGTAAGTACGTATCACAGAAAGCCATGTGTATCCTTGTTTTTCTCTAACCCGGGCAGTGCTCAGCTCCTGCGAGCGTCCCTCACAACTGTTTTGGAGGGGCTGCACAATCCCAAGGCACACAGAAGTGAGATCAGCTCCAGCACCCACGGCACAAAACTTATTATCCGGCAGCTGCCTTTGGGGATCCTGAATCCCCAAGTGTGGAGTTCAAGGGTTCCACTGTGGGATATGCCTTTTCCACAAGTAACCACCTTACAAGAGCTTGGGGAATGCTCTGAACACACAAGAGAAAAGCCAAGGGAAAGATCCACACAGCGAGAGGGAGAAAGACAAACCTGTCCTACCCCTTCTACTAAAATTTCCACGAAGTCAGCAAACACATATTTATCCCGCTCCAAGTCATACAAACACCATGTAACTATCACTTCAGCTCCTTCCTTCCCCCTGGAAAGCTCCAGTATTCCCACTCACTCCCATTTTTAGCCCTGAAGTGCGGAAGAGATTGGAAGTTTTGGCTTGCTCAAGAAACCCCCACGCTGAATAAAAGCAGGGCTGAAAACCCCCGTGCCTCTCCCTGCCCGTGGCAGGCCCGGCCCGGGATAAGCTGAAATTGCCTCTTGTTGTGTGCTGAGCCCACATGCCGGCATCTGGGGCTTTGGATAGCTGAGATGGCTTGGATGCCATTCCGGTGAGAGACCAGCCGTCTTTGTGTCCGGCTGGGTCCTCCCCCGCGCTCCCTCCCCGAGCCCCCACGTGCCAGGCAGGAATGTTAAACCTCACATTGCGGATGAGATATAGCAGGGAAGTGCAGCAGCACTTTCACCTGGATTAGGGAAACCAACTGGTCCGGAATGGCCTTTTTTTTCCTCGCCCTGCTTATCTTCATCCAATTTTTACCCCAAATCCTGCCCTGGCTGCCTTTTCTTTCCATGTCCCAAATCCCGTCCTGCTTTGTCTCTGCCATTCCTCTCCTCTGAGATGTCAAGCCTCTGATCAAACTTGAAAGGTTCTCTTCCCTGCTCCCATTCCAGCCTCGCTGTACACCAGGAGCACAATCTCCTTTACTGCAGCCCTAGGAAATACCAATACCCCTATAAATGCTCCAATTCACGTTGCTCACCAAGCTTACCATGAAAAATTACCAATTTTCAGAGGAGATTTCCCTGAAAGACATGGAAAGAAGGCCTGCTACAGTTGAGAATTTAAAAGATTGCATATAAACAATTTATCTATACAAACAGGTCTACAATTTTGTGAGTGAAATATATTTACAGCTGCAGTGTTTGGAAGACAAAGCCTTGTTCTTCCCTATTGATTTCCTAAAGAGCAGAGTTTGGCTCTGCCAGGCCACACCACAGCTGTACTCCTGCAGTGAGGAAAGCTGTTCATGCCTTCTCTCTGGCCAGCTGTCTCTGAGGGAGCCAGTGACAGTATTTAGGGCTGGGAAATTGCCCCTGTGCCAAGAAGAGAGTAATCAACAGCCTGAGGAAGTGATATAAAGGAGTAGTAAGTGCCTACAGCTCCCTGGGAACCACAGCCTAGTGATCTTTCAGCACTTAGGTTTTTTTTTTTTTTAAGAAAAAACAGCTTTTGAAACATGTTAAGAAAGCGAGAGACAACACGGACTCTGAACTCTACTGCAAGCAGAGCTTTCTGAGTAAGTCCCTTCCAAGCATTCCCATATGGACCCATACAGCTTGACCCTCCACGGGCAGCCACAAGCAGAGGGAGGGAGGATAAGCAGCTTGGGTGTTCTTCCTCACAGGAGCAACCCGTGCTTGCCAGCATGCATAACTTTGGGCTTTACCTCACAGACACAAAGACACGTTAATTAGTGTCTCCATGGGCTCTGGAGGTGCTGTTGGGGGTAACAAGGAAATGCAACGGAGTTTTTCCCAAGCCTCTTATACAACTGTAATTGCAGAGCTCTGTGTGGCACGGTGGGCTCAGTAAGACATTGAAAGCTAATCAGCCAGTCTAGAAGTAACAACATTAATCAAGCCCAGTGGGGAACACAGGAGATGAGGACCCTTCCACACGGGAATCACGCCCACCTCAGGGATGGAGCATAGCTAGAGGGATGGTCCCCCATGCAGGGGTATCCCCTGTGGGAGCAGGGCTGGCAGGGCAGGGAGCAGAGCCAGGGCTGCAGGGCTGGGAGAACAGGACCCCAAGCCCAGCATCTCTCCTCCCCTTGCAGCCATCTGCCTTACCTGGCTGTCTATCCCAGAAGGTTTTCTACAGCATTTCTAGCTCAGGCAGCTCAGTCTAACAACCAGGAGTGTGTTAATCCCTATAAAGACACTTCTTCTACCATACCATGGAGACAGCCACTCTTGTGCAAAGGTGTTGAGAGCCTACCTTTCCTCTTGGCTGTCCTCACACCTTCTCCTCAGAGTGGCCCTTCTCCGAATGCTCCAGCTGCCCCGGGACAGCTGCTCTCCAGCTCCTTGTGGCAGCACCCAGCCCAATGGGATGCTCTTAAAGCCTGGGACTGCATTTTATTTCGGGATGCTACAAAGGGCCTCGCAATTCCATAGCTAAAAAGTATCCCTGGCAAGGAGGGGCCTGCAGTTGTTCCTTTTGTTATCGTGTTGTTTCTAAAGCTCTCAAGTGGGAGACAGGAAACCCAGCACACACGGTCTATTTAAAACTCCTTTACCTCCCACCTGAGGCTGGCAGCTGCCTCTGAAATCTTTCCTTTTCTGCAAAGTTCGTGTTTAATTATGAATTGTTATTTATACTTGCTGCTTCCATGGTACATTTGGTATTTAATACTACACATGTTCATGAGCACACTCTGCTCAGATTTTCTCTCATCTAAAAATACGGCCTGCTCAGATTTTTTTCCTTGCTGCTTGCTTGACAAGCAGTGAAAGAATACAGTGCTAGAGATGTACGGCTTTTCTCAAGGAAAGCCTCCCTCAGAAGTTTTAGTGCCCCCTCCAGAAGAAAGGCAGCATCTCCTGACCCCACATCCATCTCTCCCCACACAGCCAGCACCGCCTTTCCACAGCAGGCATCTGTGAAACTTTCCCTACTTTTCACCACCTTCTTCAGAGCTCTTCAAGAATGCACGGGTGGCCTTTTTTTATATTAATCAACTCCCTAGGAGACTAGGAGACTGCTTTGCCAGCTGCTGCCACCCAATGTCTCACGACCTTCCCAAGCTGCCACAGTCCTTTCAGAACTCAGCTGCTGTTTCAGGGAAATCCTGTGCTTCTGAGGAGAGCCAGCTCTGAGCTCCTCTGGCCACCTTATCTGCCTCCCGTGCTGACCTCCCATTACCTGCATGCTTGGAACGGTTCATAGCACTTATCTTAACCTTTTGGGCTCCTGGCTCTTCTTCCTCACTTTCTTCAGTCTTCCTTATCCTTATTTATAACCTTCACATTCCAATACAGATTGGTTGTCTAAAGCCAGCCTGGACAGAAAGTGTGGGGGGCTGCCTCTGCCCAGCAGCTCTCTGGGCAATTATCTGAATCTGCAGAGATCATATTCTTAATTAATTAAACTCCACGTTTCATAACAATAGTTTCCTGAGTAATGGCAGCAGCATAAATCACTGCTCTCACTGAGGAAATGATGCAGTGCAAGCTCAGCTGCCTGGCTGCAGTTCCCAAAGAGGAGATAGATTTTGCAGAGAGAAGCTGTACAAACCCAACTTCTGAAGTTTTTTCTGCTCAATAGCATTTCTTTTCCAGCACAACAGCATTACAGTTGTTCTGGCTTTACTACCATCGTGTACTCTTGGCTTAGCTGCCTGTAGTTCCACGGATGAGTCTGGGATATGCCTGAGATCAGGCATAAACAGCACCTGGAACTATGTCTAAAAATTATTAACCTTTTTTTCCAATTTTTCAAAACAGGTATTTTTTAATGGTTCCACCTTTTGAAGCCATGATTATTGAGTTTAAACTAACACCTGATTTGCTGCCACAGTACTAGATGACCTAAGTCCCAGATGATCAAATCCCCAAATGTTAACAGGTTTAGTAATTTTTAATGTCATGTTACTTCTAAGTCCAGTGTTGTTCTAGAAGAGAGAATGGAGATTAAATTCCCATTTTAAAATAATTTGGGATCAACAAGAGTGTTTATAACCACTGTCAGAATTAAAAGCTATCTTAGACAAATAGGTGCTCACACAATGATGCTTCTGAAACCGAGATTAAAAGCAAGGAACCCTTCTTCCAACTTCTAGAGCTATTTGTAGGCATTTCCTGGTATTTTTCCCTTTGTCTTAAATCAGAACCTAAGAGGAAACCCCCCTCCACTACAGAAACAGCCAACAGCACAGCACAGCACAGACACAAAAATACGGAGAAGCAGCAACAAAGCCAAACTGGGCTCCAACAGGCAGGAAGGAGCCAGAGGAGTTAAAGCTGCTGGGTTATCCTCATAGCACCCCATGTTACACAATGTCACAGGGCAGCCTGAGATCCCCAGCTCAGCCCAGTGACATAAGGAGAGCTACGCAGCTTCACCTCTGGCTATCCTCATCCCATATACAAGCTCTCAGCAGCTGATGAGCTGTAATTATGTCTCCTTGGGAATGAAAATGCCACCTCCATGGCAGTCCCCCATTTCCTGGCAAACAGCAAGCCCTCCTGTCTCCTCCATGCTGTCAGGGAGAGGGAGGCAGAGGAAGGGAGAGACCACACTCATCTCAGGCACCGACCTTGCCTGTGGCCATCCTGCTTGGCAGATCCTCCCGCTCCGCCTGAAGTGAAAAGACTGGATTGCTTACGTATTTCTTATTTTGTTACCTCCTGTGGCTGGTCCAGAAATAGCCCATAATCCCCATCTCTGTCACGCTCCCAGAATCTCCTTTAGCTGCACTGGAAGTGCCCCATGTGTCACAGCACAAAGGCCCAGGTGTCCTCCAGGTAGCAGCAAGACCTGCACAGGTTGGTCACTGTGCTCACAGGTCCCCCAAGCCACACCAGGAGCCAGGACTAGCTGGACAAAACAACTTTTTCATTAAAAAAAAAAAAAGATAAATTGAACTGAAACCTCTAACACTAATAACCTCTAAAACTTTTGCTGGAAAGTCTCAGTCCCTGGGTGAAACCTCTTGCTTGTGACTTAGGACATTCCCCTGAGATGGGAAAGAGCCAGGCTTAACTCCACATTCTTACTACGGCACATGAGGAATTCAAGACTGGTTCATGGATTCAAAAAGCAACAGGCTCCACCTGTGTAACTCCCGGAAGCACATTTTTATCCTAAGCAGAGCAAGACAGATTTCAAAATCTCAATAAGGCTCAGTGAGCACATGAATCTTGGGACTGAATTAGGCATCCTTCCCAGAGTTTTGCAGCAATATCCAAGTCTCAAGCAGAAACAATAATATCCATGCCTGGGATTCAGATGGTCAGTAAAGCTCAGGGAAGAAAAAAAAAAAAACATGCAACCCAAACCCATTCACAGTGTTGCTGGGTGCTGCTTCTAAGAAACAGGACTACTTAATGCACATTCTCTGTATACATCACAGGCACATCCACGCTGATATCTGTTAAGACAGGATTACTAGGGCTGATCTTTGTGCCATAAGCCAACTACCAAAAGGGAAAAGAATTTTTCCAGGAACAGTGCAGAGCAGCTTGTGCTTTTCTACCTGCAAGGCCATTGCTCAAAGGCAAATTACAGAAATCGCAGGATGATGAATTTTAGATGGGTACATCCCCCATTCAGGCACCCATCACTTTCAGTCTAATGGCTCCTATGTGGCGATTCCGAGCACGCAAAATTTCAGTGCAAAGCAACAGAGGCTGAGAAGTCACCTGGAATTAATCCAGACTCACAGCTTTCCTTCTTGGAGGGCTCTTCACTCAGGCGACTCCAGTTTAAACAACCTCAATGAGCACTGACCTTCAGGTCCACTGAGAAAAAATCTGCAGAAAGGAGACCACGTTTTCCCCGTGCAAAACTGTCTAGTCCTAGTCGTCCAGCATTTTTCTGGCTTCCCCTTTTCTCTGGGATTGGATGGGTTTTAGTTGACCTGACCTCAATCCCACAATCTGGCCACGCTGTGTTTGCACAGCCCCACACAAACCAGCTGCACTGGCGCTGTACCTGTTTGCAAGCAGAGAGCTGAAAGGAGCCCTGGCATTCATTTGGGTTCCTCACTTCATTGGCCAAGGGATCTTTGAGAAAATGAACTCCTTCTTTGTCTGGGAGAGAGCCCTAATCCCCGTTTTGCCCTGGAGGATTACTGGGTACTTAGAAAGGCACTCACATGCACATTTTTGGTTTGTGCCAGCTGCATTTGGGCCCACAATATGTAGGTTCCTTTTGGTCTTTAGTTCTGACAATAGGCATTCCACTGCACCCAGACCTCAACCCGGAGACTGCCACCCTTTTAAAGACACCCCAAATCCATGCCTTCTGAATTGGGGGCCTTCCCTGCTTTGCATGAGCAGTTGGCCCTCAGAGGCAGCTGGGCACGCAGCCCTGCAGCCCACAGTCCTTTCTTGTGCTGCCCAGCCCGCGTCGGAGCGCACAGTTCCCTGCACGGCCCTGCCAAAACATCTTGGATCCTGGCTAGAAGGAAGAACCTGTAGGGCTCAGGCATTAGCTTTTATCCCTAGTGAATTCCTGGCTTTTTGTAATAGAGGTTTACGGTTATACTCCATTACAGCTTGCTGTTTGTGCCCCAGTACCACCCAGAGAGCCTGATGTTTCCAAAGAGTGCTCCGTGCAGCTCTGGCCCAAATCTTTCTAGGACTGCGGCTTAATTCTCAAAAGTCCTAATTTGGGGTGAAGTTCAATGGAAGCAAAGTAGTCTAAATCAGTACTGATTTGAACAGCACTTTGCCTGCTTATGGGATATCTCACCTTCTCAGGAGGAGACAATTGAGAGGTAACAACTGTCCTGGTCTGTCACAAAAGTGGTGCATGATCCGTCCTGCACCCCAAATCTACTTGTAAGCAAAATGCTTTCCTGCACCTTGTGCTCAGAGAGCTTTAACCCCCTCAGATCCACCTACTTTTTGTGTCAAGACAGGACTAAACCCACAGAGAAATCACATTTTCATTCTTTTCTACCCCACAACAAACAGGACTATCCTACAGATTTGCTCTTGACCATTACTGACTGTCTCTTGAGGTTTTTCAGAGAGGCGTTTGGGGACGCTGTTGGATCAGCTTGGGGAATCAGAGCACTGCCCCCCTTCACAGACTGTTCAGGACCAGGAGGCTGTGAGGAACAATCCTTCAGACCCAGCCATAAAAGACTGGGATCAGCCCTCTCTGTGGTGAATCAGATCTGTCAGGCAGAGGTGCCTGACATGAAGATGATGCACTGCAGCACTCACACAAGCAAGAGGGTCCTTAACACACCTGTCCCTGGAAGGACCATGGCCAACACACACAGGTAAATCAGCATCCTGACACGTTCTGGGGTATCCCCACACTGAATCGTGTGGATCTAAAGTCCTTCTGTATAAATGATAACATTTAACTTCTCTTACATTACACACACCACAAGGCAGCTCTAAATGACAAGTGTAAATGAAACAAAAAAATGTAACTGCAGCTCCTACAAAGAAAAGCAGCCACAAGGTGGAAGGAAAAGTCATACTCATATAAAATAAGGAATAGTTTCCATTTTAGGATTTGGGAATTAAAACAATTCCATGGGAAAAGCCTACAGACCCTCCATGCTGAAACAATAATTATGTTCACAGCAAGAGATGCGATAAGCAGAAGATACTTCCCCACAGTTACTCTTTTTACACTCACCCTTCAGAACAGCGATGTTTTCCAGTTACAAAAGGGCCATCCTGGGCGGGGGTCTGAATGTCAGGCAAGACATGTCCCACATGGGACCTGGCCACGGGGTGCAGACCTGAGATCTGAAAGGCAAGCCCAGCTGTCACTGGGAAACTTTTCCACCAGCAGTTTGGAGCTGAGACCAGGCTGGATCTGCTGGTGCAGTTTGTGTGAATACTTCCTATATGTATGTTCCCATAATTGGTTCCATACAAACCAAATGAGGTCAGTTCAGACCAACAATTTAAATGGTTTAAAGCTAAAGATTAAGGGAGTGCTTACAGGAACTGTTCCAGTGGCAGATGGATGAGGTCTCTGGCACCATGAGCAAGTGGGGCATTAATCTCTTCCAGCAGCACAGCTGGATCTCTCTTCCTTGCCTGCACTGGCACTTTAAGGAACACACCCTGAAATTTCAGCCTAGCTGCTCTCCTATGGAAATATGGATGTTACCAAAGTGCTGCAACAGTGGCTCAGCTGCTTTTTGCAAAAGTGATCTTAGTGACTGATACTAACAGAGTGACAATCTAAGCACCTCTTCGGAGGGGCAGAAGAAAGCCTCATACTCACATTTGTCACGGGCACGGTGGACACTCAGCACCAAGAACTCAAGTCTGCAGCTGAATTGCCTCTCAACTCTCTCTAACCTGATTATTTGCAGTGCTTCCTGGTATTCCAGATTTTAATTGTAGTAACTTGAGGGGTGGAGTGTACAGGTCTAAATCACCTTTACAGGTGTAGCAATGCCTAATCCCCAGAATATGAGCTACTCCTTATGAGCTGCTTCTCCATCCCACTCACCAGCCTCTTCCTGGACAAATTCCTGAACACCTTGCTCAACACAGCATTCCATTTACTTCCTGGGGATTTCAACAGGAGATTTCCTTGAGTGAAAAATGAGAATAGATTGAGTAAGGAGATGAGGACTTGGCCAGCTCAATGAGAGAGCCCAAAGCAAGTGACAGAAATGCTGGCTGACAAGCTAATAAATATCTGTTTGTCACTCAAAATTTTTTTAGCATCTGCCAGTCGGGCAAAGATGAGCTTGGAAAAGGATGAGGGCCTCAACCATGGCAAGGAACATGAGATAAGACAGGAATCCCTGGCCCGTCTCGCCTGGTCCTACACCTCAGTGCATCCCAACACTGCTCTCACACAAACCACCCCAGAGGGGCAACTGACCTTCCGGACTCCACTCTGTCTCAGCAGGGAGGCCATTTTAGGAGCATTAGGAGTCCTCTGCTGTGCTCCTGCTGAGGAGATACCACAAAGCATCTTTCCTGTATACAGCCCAGGGTGTGGGACCTCTTCAATGCGCCCTGCCAGCAGGAAAATTCTTGCCCATCATCTTGTCTACTGTGTTTTGGTCTGATGATCCTGAGTCCAAACCCGAATCATTCCTTGGGCTGGAAAGAAAATCTGAGGGTGGGTCTTGGGATGTTCTCTGCAAGTACTACAGGACTGGATTAGCACCCGCACAGGCTGTGGGAAGCTCACCTGGATAATGTCAGGGGCTTCCCCAGTGATGCTGCCCTTGAGTACCACTGAGGTGAAACACCCCCAGAAAGAGTCAAGAGAAATTCCACTACAGGTTAGCTTATGGCTTTGACTTTAAGGGAGAAGTCTCAGATCCTCCTGGATTTCCAGGAACATGAAGGTGGTGCTCTGTAGATGCAAACCCCTTCACAGCTCTTGGGAAACCCAGAAAACTCCACTCAGCCTAAATGCCTACCAGCTTTTAATGGGACTTTCCTCACTTCAGACACATCTTAAAAATAACACTCTGAAAGGAGCATGAGCTGCTTTTCCTTGGAGCGGTTGCCCCCAAGCACATTAAGAAAGCATGGAGGAGATGAGCATTCACAGCAGTGCCAAGTGGCAGTCTGACCTGAGGCCTTCACAGCAGTTACAGGTTAACAAGACTTCAAAAACTCTTCTTCCCCAGTGGGAACAGCAGCACCCTCTCAAAGGAAGCCACACCTTCGCTAGGGACATGCAGTGATTTGGAGTCACAGGCTGCAAATCTCTGCATGCCAACAGGAAAAAGCGGAGCAATACATTCCCTACTCCCAGCCTCTCCTCGTACACAGTACACACTGTGACCATCATCATTGCCCCTCCCAAAATGAAACCTTGATGGAGCCAGTCCCAAACACAAATTGAGTCACAAGTGCCGAACTCATTCAGAGAGAAAGCAGCAAACCCAAATCCTATTAAGCAGCCATCAGCGTCAATATTTATTCCTCACAAATCAGGGACAAGTGGCCTAATAAATGGTGTCAGACTGAGGCTGGTGAGATGAAAGAGGAAGGGGACAGATCGACTTGGGGAAAGGACATGACATTAATCAGCATCACCGCTGCAAACCCCTTGACAGAAACAAGGCAGTAAACTCAGTAGCCACTTAGAAACTAAGCTCCCTTTTTGCTTCGACAGTGAAAGCCCCCAGTTTTCAGCCTGGAGGCTGGGCATCCTTCACAACAGAGCCACTGGGCCCCATAAAATCTTTTCCTTTCAATCCACCTCTCAAGACGCACCTCTCTCTGGTCTGGCTTAACCACTCCCTTCCCAACACAGAGTAGTCCTGAGGTCTGGCCTGCAGGGAATTAAGCACTCTAGCCAGCATGGAGCAAGGGGTCTCCCAGGCAAACAATGTCTGCACAGGAAGACAAACAAATCAAACCATGATTTCACAAGGCAAACTCCTTGGCTGCAAGAGTCACTTCAAATATGCCAGCTTCTCCTTCTCCTTGTGGATCATTCCTGCCCCTGGGGGGTAGTATATGCCATTTACTTCTCCCTAGCCTATATCAGAAAACACACTCCAGGCTTGTTATTTCCATCAGGGCTGTAGCTCAGTTTTTAGAGCTACGCCTTACTATAGCACATATTTGCTCCCATCTATGCCGGGGTAATTTAGGCTGCCATAGCATGATGAGGATGCACCCATTGTGCAGGGGGGCCCTGCCCCCATTATTACTGTACTGACCACCAGTTATCATCACGTACTTTGCTTAAATTAGGCTGAAACGGAGTCTGTCTCCAGCCCGGAGCCCATTTGTAACTGCAAAGGAATCTGTGCCCTCCGCAGCACATGAGACAGGATCAGGTCGCTGCTGGAGAGCACTTGGCCTGGCTATTTTTATTGTCTCCCTGAATACTTTTCTTCAACGCCGTTTTAAGTTGCTGAAAGAATAGTAAAGATGAGAATTTTTTTTTAAATAGCAGACATGCTGATAATCCATAGGAACTGTGTCCTTTTAACTTTTGGATTTTTCTCAAATCTCTGCCCTTGTTGCCAGGATGCTGAAGGCATTTTGAAAGCACAACATGATGAAATCTAATCAGGGTGAAGTGGGCTGGTTTCATTTCCATCAGATTCCTCTTTCAAAGGCATAAATTTACCCTTCTGATCCCAACCTCTAGAAATGAGCCAATACAGCAGTTACTGATACATCAAAAACCCACCCAATCCCCTTCCCTCATGAACAACTGAAGACTGAAATTCCTCATGCTTCTTTAAACCCAAAGGACGCTGCCACTAATTCAAGCCCCGGTGCAACTAGAATGTAAGGGATTAGAGAAGTGGCTCTCATCTGAAAACAGGCAAGCATGCAGCACATCACGATCAGCCAAGCTTTTCATTCCAATTAAACTTGGGAAGAACCCTCTAAATCATGGTTTCAAACACACAGGTTTTCTTTCCCAGTGACTTGAGCTCCTGATACTCTCTGAGTAGTGTGACTACAGCCTGATCCTGCTGACCATGAGCCATTCTCTACTCCCACATCCATTAAAGTCCATCAGCTTGCCAGCACCAGCCACAGTCACGCCAGGCCTGAACAAATGTTAGCCAAGTGGGAATCACACAGGGCATTATAAAACACCCTGTTTGATGTCATAACCTCCTGATTTATTTACTTACACTGCTGCTGAGGTGAGGAAGCCCAGGGATGGGATGGACGAGGCCCCACTGTGCCAGCTGCTCTGCAAACACCAAGTGAAGGATGACTGCTCACCCAGCGGGCTGACCATTAAAGCAGGGTCCACCCTAACTAAACAAATGCGGGAAGGATGTTTTCCCCATCACTGCTGTTCCCTCAGCCTTCCCAAGTCCATCTGCTCACTGATGCCAGCTGCATCCTCCTGCTAGTGCACAGCTTTTCTCCCATCACTGCCAAGTGCTAGGATACTCTATAGAAGGAGAAAGGCTCTACATCACCCTGCTTTTATACTCACAAAAAATCTGTTCAGGTCTACTGAACACAGGGACATTTGTGGAAGCCCCTGGCTGCTGCAGGATCACAGCTTGCCTGTCTCCCAAAGGCAGGGCTCCCACGTGCCACGGCAGCAGCCCTCTCTGCAGAGCAATGCCAAGGAGGCTGGAGCTGGCCTTGTATGTTGTTATTGCCTTCTGAGCAATGTTTTATAGTTCAACTTCTGGCCTGCTGACCTCTGGAAGATAAGCCTCTGTGATTATTAAATGAACTTTCCCTTAAAATTTACAGTAATCCTGATTTTAGTTGAACTGAACTTCCCTCTTTGATTTAAGAACCAGAGGTGCCAAGCACCATTTAATATGGGCCAACAAGCTCTCAATCCTCTAAATCCCCATATTATGGACTTGCAGAGCACCCCTCCCTCTCCTAGTTGGAGGGTGGCCTGGACTTCACCTCTCTTAGTCGAAGGAGTTTTAGGGCATTGGTTTTTCCCTACTGTTGTTTCTGCTGGCGTCGAGGAAAATCTGGACAAGCACCTTGCAAGACTAGAGTCAGACCTCCATGGCTGAGGAAACATAGTGGGCTGCTGAGCTTCACCCCACTGCTGACTGGGCTAAAGAGGGCTCAGGCTGGGGATGAAAAATGCATGTGTTTCGGTGGGTGCTGCTGGTGGCACCTAATGTCACCTGAATTTAAGGCTAGGTTTTTTTGGCAGAATAACATACAGAGATAGAGTTTAAAAAGCATGATAGCAGGGAATGAGAAAAGCAGACCTTTGGACCTCATGGGCAGAAGAAGTAGGGGAGGAAGTTGGAGTGAAGGCAAATGAGGTCTGTGGGTCACGTTCCTTCCAAATTTACAAAGAAAAAAGTTGGCCAATAATGTTACATTTGAAAATAATTCTGTTCTTAGCCATTTTAAGGAGTCTGTGGGTCATTCCAACCAGGTGATAAAACTTCTCAGCTTCTGTCCCAGTATCTCGCTGCAAGGCGCCTGCCAGCAGAACTCCTTGCAGGAACACTACACTGCTTACTAAAACATGTAACACAGTGAGGGCGCACACGAAACCTCCCGCTGCTCTGATGCCCGGCAATTGCCTCTAGAGAAAGAGCAGTAAAGGGACCCTCAAGCCCCGCAGCTCTTGCCCAGCTGCAGCTCGGACAGCGGGACGATGTAGTCCCGGACGTGTCCTTGCAATCACAGCACAACGACGGCGTTTAAATCCCACCTGGAGAACCCCTCCGAGTAACGAGTTTCACACACGGACCGGGGGACGCGCGGCACGGCGGGGTCTGATCCTACCCCGCTTCCCTCCCCGACTGCTTCTTCCCAGCATCCAGAGGCTCCGAAAACACCAAACAAGAAAACAGCAGCTGGAAGAGGAAAGGGCGGGCGTCCTTCTCCGGGAAACTCCGCCGGTGCCGGCCGGGCTGCGGGGCCGCAGCCTTTTGTTAGCCCGCCCTGCCCGGCTCTTGGAGAAGGAGCACGCCTGCCCCGCACCCCGGGCAGTCCCCGCACGCCGGGTCTCGTCCACCCCGCCGCCTTCAGCACCCCACTCCCTGCGCACCCTCGCTCTCCCCGCATCCCTCTCTCCCCGCACACCCCCGTTCTCCNACCGGGGGAGCCCCCCCGGCACGGCGGCTGCAGCCCGGAGCCCCCTGCAAGCTCCCCCATCCCGCCACAGCCCGGCCACCGCACCTCCATGCCCGTACCGCCAGCGTGAACTCAGCCTGAGCTCCCGGCAGGGCGCAGACCTCAGAGAACTGGGCTCCCTCCGAAGCCCTGCCGTTCTTCCCCTGTCCCTGTAAAAGTCCAGTCGCACCGTCCCATAAATCAGAGGCCCTTGCGGGCGCTTCCCACTGCCTCCTGATCCCGCTGAGGTAGGTCCTGCCTCGGGACTGAGTGCCATGGGCCACAGCAAAGCCACGTAACTGCTGGGGTGACTTACAACAGAGTCTGTTGTCACCTGCTATGTCCGTTTCATAGAGGACATTTAACCAGCAAATGAGATACATTAAATTAATTTAAAAGCTACATGAGGCTGAACTGTTGTATCTCACAAAAGAAGATCAAGGCAGAGACAAGATAAATAAAGCCTTTCCATTTCTTGTATTGCTGCGAATAACTAAAGAAAACTCTTCAAGCTGCACAATGATTTGTGTTACACACAGGGAAAGGAGTTCAAGTTTCAAGTCAGAATTCGTACTTCTAATGCCCAGCTTTTGGCTGGCATGAAACGAGCATGGTGCTATTACAGAGCCAAGCTGGTTTGTGCCTAGGAATTAAAGTGGCCAGGCTTGGTGGCACGGAAGTCTTCCTGGCTGAAGACTGCAGGATTTCATTTTCCCCATCCCAGTTGTAACAGATTTTGCATGTGAAACGAAATCAGTTTCTGCTTTCTGACCCTGTCACTTGCCATCCACCTTCCTGCTCTTTTGATGCCAAATATCTGCCTCTCCCTTTCTGCTCTGTACCCTCCTTTAAGACTCCTGTTTTTGTATCCAGTAGCTGTTTCCTCTCAAGAGATGACTCCATGTTTACCCATTTTTTGGATTTGCATGTGGACGTGAATATAACGCCTGCTCCTTTAAGAACCCCTGAACTCAAACTCCTCTGCGAGCTGCTGGGAGCACCAGAGAGCAGTGCAGAAGGAAGACAGCAAGTGGGGGGATGTGAAGGAAGGAAAATACCTTTTGAACCCAAAGAGGTAACTGAAGGAGATGCTGGAAAAGTTGCTCTTCACAATGTGAGTATCAGGCCCCAATGGATCTTTTATCTAGGAATATACAAACATCATCCAAAAATGTCCCTATTTTATATAGAATGAGACTGATATTCTATAGAGTGAGGAAAAGGGATGGGAGATCTTATTCTGAGCAGGAAAGAATCCCACTCCCAGTATGCTCTTCACAAGAGGCACTGGCCTCCCTGAGAAGCCATTTGTTCACCCACTGTTAAGCTATCACAGCATGTTACGTAGATAATTTTATTTCTGTTTATAAGTAACTTATTCTGGCTTATCTTAAAAAGGTTCCTGTTGGTCTCATTTGAACTAAAATATTGAATGGGTGCATCTGTATCAGGTGAAATTAAGCTCAGCCAATGCTACTTTTCATGCTGAGGTCTCTCTCCCCATCTGCAAACTCATAATCAGCAGACTGAAATGTTTAATACTTCACCAGCTGCAGAAATTGTAGTGATAAACCAGTATGGGAGATGCAGAAAAACGCCTGAGGTGAGCTTATAAAGGCAGTGAGCATTACATCTGAGTCCTAATTATGAAAACCCTCATGAGGTGGCACCTCTCTCAGCAGATTAAGTGCCATTTCCCGTATTTTTTTCACTTGTGCTTCCCAGGGAGAATATTTTTTCTGTATAAAACCTGGGGTGCTGTCACACACCTGGCTTGCAATGGCTTTGAGCTCTCACAGCCAGAATTCTACCAGGGAGGACAACACAGTCCTCCTCTGCACGTGCCTAAGGAGATACATCATCAGGACGGGTTAATAATTTCAACAGCTCTAGATCACTGTCTTATGACACACAGAAGGGCAGGTTCTGGAAGCAGGATTAAACAGACTGGTAATAAAGATGACTGAGGTGGTGCCTACCTTCCTGTCCCCTTTCATGGCAAGAGGCCCTTTCCGATCCAAGCCAAGCACGCCCACCACCCAACTCAAGAGCTGATGTTTGTAGCCACCAGCCAGGGTGGCCCTGCTGCCAGCAGAGCTCCTGTGTGCAGGTGTCACCCACTAAAGGCATGGCTTTTGCTATCACCTCTTCCAATGGCATTTCTCCCCTCTCTGACTGGAAAGCTACATGGAACACTGTATATTCCCACACCAGCACGTGCAGTGTATGTCACCTGCTCAGGATCATTCCATTACGAGCCAGATGGACCCAAAATAATTTGCCCCGTAAAATGATTCCAGATGGTATTATTGATATTTTAAGCACTTTAAGTGTACTTTGCATCTTGGCCAGCCATTTGGCAAGATACCGAGCGGCAAACAGGGCCACAGACATTACCAGGCAATGAAACAAAGTCCGGTTTTGGGCTGTGATCATAAAAACTCATGAACATTTGTCCTTCCGTGATAAAAACAACAACAAAAACATTAACCACCCGTAGCACAAACCTGAGGCTCCCCATAACCTTGGACTATTTACTGAAGCATGACAGCACTTATGATGGCACAGGGACTCGCCCTGAGGCAGATGACAGGCAGCTAATCCAAGCGGGATTCACTGTGAAGGATCACAACAAGCACATACTGCTGACAAAACAAAACCTTCTGCACAACTTCCATCCATGCTGCCCTGGAGCAGCGAGCACAGCTTCCCTTCTAGACTGATCCAGCATGGGTCTGAACATCCACATTGTGGAGCTGAGGTGCTGCAGGAAGCTCTGGCTGATGGCAGCCACATCTTGGAGGTGTTCAGTGTCCACAGCTCACCTCATGCCAGTGTCCTGGCTGGAATGCCTCACTGGCCCTCCAGAGCTAAAACCATCCCAGTCACACCTTGGCCTTTGTGCAATTCCCTCCTGATCCTGCTTCAATGGAAAACTGTTTGTTCACCGTTCAGTTGGAGCAGCCCTCGATGGCGTGTCCTGTATGTCACAGCACAGCTCAGCTCCCACTGAACTTCCAGAACTTCTTCCAGCAGGACCAGCCTACATGCCCTTCAGTGCTTATTCTGGAAAAAAAAGCCCTTCCATACAAATAAATGAAAGAATGTCTGGAACGAAGCAGGATTTCTCCACCAGGTGACTCTTGTGACACCAGTATCAAATATTATATCCTGTGAGGAGTAAGAAACAGGGGGAGGACTCAGAGGGCTGGTTTTAGTATTTTTTGCTGGATTTTGGTTTCTTACTTGGTGTTTGCTTCCGATGGCAGTTTAATCCTATTTAAGCACAAGAGCAGAGGTCACATAATCTCCCTCAGCAATCATGGGTCTTTGTAAGTTTTCTTCTGTCCTGCTGGTGCTCTCACTGCTTTGAAAATGTCTGTCCTTTGACTTACAGAAAACATCAAGAAATCAGAGCTGGACCCTGCAGTGCCCAGATGGATTCTCAACCTGCATCTCCCAACTGCAGCAAGTTGCATTGGAAGCTGAGTGAACTATGGCAGAGACAGATATGAGTTGGTGTCTGGCAGAGAAGCACTTGCCCATCTCTCTGCCCTTCCCCACCTGGATCGAAAGCAAGCAGGTAGTTTCACTTCAGCTCCCATGCCACTGTGAACAGGCAGTGTACACACTTGCAGCCATCATCTCCAGAGCCTGCCAGCTGGTCTGGAGCAGAGACAGAGAGCCCAGAAACCCCTGTATACACAGCACCGTGATGGGCATTGCCTTTGTTTGCCTTTGGGAGTAGATGAAGACGCCCTCGGACTACGTACATCCACATCCCATCCCTTCCCAGAGACGACAAGAATATCTCTGCTGTGGGGAACCAAAGGACTCAGGCTTTCATCCAGGAGTCTTCTCTTTTGCTTTTTTCTAGTCACTGTGGAAAAGCCTCCAGTGCTCCTGTTCTCCATCTGCCTGGCTCCCTGGCACCTGGATGCCAGGGGCTGCCATGCCCAATGAACAGCATGCTCCCAGGGGCACGGGATAACCAAGGAAGCTTCCCTCTTGCTGTTTAAATAAAGCTGTGAGGTGGGGGAGCACTGCATGCCCACAGTGATAGCACAGGAAGAGTGGCCCTGGATCCCTGTGCTGCCCCTCATCCCACACTTCCCCATTTCTCCAGCCTCTTGTTTATGGCAACATGAGCTGCTGGACACAGGGCTGGAATATGGCTGGTTCACAGAGACGGAAAAAAGCTTATTTGAAGGGTGAAAGGACAATGTCAAACAGCCCCAATGGAACCTGTCCTGTGGCTGTACCTCATGCCCCTGACTCGCTGGGCACTGCAGATGCCAGGCTGCAGCACAGTGGGGCCCATCCTGCATTTGCTCGGGATCCACACTCAGCTGGTGTGAAATGCGAGACCCTCCTCACGTCTGCTGGGGGAGGAAGGGAAGGTGTGGGATGAACAGAGGAAATTGGTTTTTGAGACAAGCCATGGGTTGCATTGAAGAAGGATGATTTCCTTTGAGGAGTGTTTGCAGCGCTGACCTATCCACAGACCATGAAGAGTGAGAGCAGGGAGGGGCTGGAGCCAGGGCCATCAATCAGAGGGGAACAGAACTCCCAGGGAGGCTCTGGTTTTCCAAAATGTGCCCAGTCGCCTTTTGGAAAACCTGAACCATGAGTTGTTCAGAGTCAGGACTCTTTGAGTCCAAGCCTGTAAAGCTGGGGGAAGTTTAGAGAAACTCCCTGTCTTGGCTCATCTCCAAGTCAAATTAACTCCTGGAAGGTGAGGAGGTGTTCAGATAAATATCAAATTGCTCTCTAATGGGTCAAGGCCATTTTTTCCAGTGAACAAAAGGGATTTTTATTGGATCTCTCTTACACTGCATATCTCAGACTGAACTTGAGATAGCTGTGAAAAAAATTAAGAAGTGAGGAAGTCCAAATTCTGCAGCAATGAATAAAACCCATTATTAAATTTCCCCATGAAGACTTCACACAAATAAACCCAATGAAAAATCAATTTAAGATTGAACTGAGTCTGGATGCAAGAGGTTTCTACGGAAGTTCATTGTTATGAGGGAATTCTAAGGGAAATTTGGAAAGAAATCATACACTCACATGTGCCAACGCAGGGAAGTTAATTCCTAATGTTTTTATTCAACTATCTTGTCCTCTGCACTGAAACTTTCTAGACTGTGTCCCCAAGTTTTCCCTTGGTTCTTGGTACTGCAGTCACTGTGAGCACCACTCTGTGTTTGGAGATATCCCTAAGAGAGAAATAAATTATGATAATAGCATAAAGAGGAAATAGTGGAAGGCTTTTTAAACATTTCAAGGGCAGAAAAAGCACAGAAAAAAGATGTGAATGCACTTTTCCTCCAGTAGCCCAGAGAGGTGAGAGGAAGGCAGAGAGAACCGCAGTTTTCTCTTGCAGTGAAAAAAACCTCTTTCCTTCTGAGCTACTGACAAAAAGCTTTAGGGAAAAGAAGAGGAAAAAAGGACATTTGTACAGTGAATAAAAAAGGGAGAAGCCTTTGAAGACCTAATTAACAGACTCTGTCCCAAGTTACTTCAGTTCAGCTGCATCACAAAAGTCTGACAGAGATCCACGGGACCACAACAACCTGCCCAAGAGAATAAGACACTGTAAACAAAACCAGCCACTCCAAAAACCTACCCCCCTCCAAATCCAGAGTGCTGGGAAGGGGAGGAGGCTGCAGCTGAGGGCCTGTTTTCCTGCTCACTAATAAATTTAGTTTACAGAACCTTTTGTGAGTCCTTCTTAAGGTTGTTTGTTGATTAAAGCGGCAAACAACAAACTTAGCCTTAATTTATGCTTCTTTTAACATTTCAAGCTTGGGGGGGTTGCTTTTTATAGGAGTTAATGAGGCAGAATAGGTTCTTTAAGGGGAAGATATTTTCTCACCAAATTAAAACCTGTATTGAAAATAAAATAATGAGATGAAGGTGGCTTTTCTTCCAGAAGTAAATAAATCTTGGAGTAGGAAACTTCTCACGCACTTGGAACTGTCCTTATCGGAGAGATCTGAGAACAGCAGGTTCACAAGATGTTCTCACTCTCCCTTTTTTAAATTTATTTTGCCTTCCTCCTTTCATGTAAACAGTAATAAAGCATTATTTGCTCAAAATGTGCAAACAGCTCCAGCGTGTGAGAGCAAGAAAACACTGGGAGCCATTCTCTTTTGCCACAGCAGAGCCATGAAAGCCCACAGTGGGATGTGGCCCCACTACAACTCAGGCAGGGCAAAGATATGTGCCACATTGTGCCACCTCAGACACCTGTGCAAGTCTTAAAGTAGCTCCCAGCAGGATTCCAGGTCAGGCTGAATTTTCCAAATTAAAGCTTGCCTCAAAACTACTGCATTTTAGTAATCTGGTGTAGTAGCACAAGCAAAATCAAGTACCAGAGTGGGCAGTGCTGGAAGCTACTGTGACACCAGTAATCAACACCGGATGTCATTAATTGGGGACAAACAGGCTGAACAAGGTCCCTATGTGATAGGAGAGCATCAACCCTGGTTCCTCTCGGAAATGGGGAAGAAAGCCTCCCTTTCATGGCAGCTCCAAGCACACTCGAGGAGATAACCCTGTTTGTCTTCACCGGAAAGGCTGACTGAACGCCGGCCTTGCAGGTACAAAACTGGTTGGTGCAGTCTCCGGACATGCAACTGCACTTTGGGGGGATTCTGGTTTTCAGTGAAATGTCAGTATTTTCTCAGCAAAGAAGTCCACCTTTTTGTTTTATGCCTTACCGAAAGGAATTCGGATGTTTGGGGTGTTTTGCTGAATTATCCCTACTTTATGGGTAAGAACTGGGGCTAAGCCTGCTCTGGAGTGCAAATACAGTATTTTCCCTTCCATCTCTAGGAATCTGCAGACAAGGCATCCGTGAGCAGTCTATAGTTCCCTGCAGGTGGCTGGGAGCTTTGCAGAAAGGCTGTGCATATCCTCCTGCTGCTGGCAGGCTGACCAGGGGTAGGGAAGTCCAATGCACCTGTGGAAAGCCTTGGCAAAGCTGGTGCCTTATGCAATCGAGCAACAGCTCACCTCAAATTTCAAAGCCGTTGTAAGACTCAGCACTGTCACAGGAAGGTATGAATGGGGCTGTTTTCATATCTCCCATGCAAATGTCTGTTAGCACAGCAATGTTATCCGTTGTTATCCGCAAACAGCGGGATTTTATCCGCCGGCCTCCTTCTCTGATCATGGAAAATGTATACACAGGATAGTCAAGGGAACCTGAGCCGCCAGCCGGCCACTCCCTGTGAAACCACATACTGCAGGAATGAGAAAAGGAGCTCAACAGGCATCAAGAAGTCAACACTCAGGGAAATTCCAGCATTTGGTAATGGCTTGGGAAGATCAGTCCCTGCAAACTCAAACGCTGTGTGAAGCTGACCTGCACAGCAGCTGTGAGAGAACGGGAGAAATCAGCCAGGGAATGATTAAGAGAGATGAAAAAAAGAAATTACATGATCTCCTCTCAGTCCATGGAAGCACAGCAACTGGCATTGGCTGCAGATATGCAGCCGTGGAGAGGCACAGAAGCACTTCACAGGGAGGAGGGAAAGCAAAGAATGCATCAACAAATCTCCACAGAGGAGCCCCGAAAGGCAGACAGGGAGAATATAGGGTCTTCAAAAGGAACAGACTGGCTGGACTGAGCTGAGTAAGGTGCCAGTGTCTGAAATATCCAGAAAAAACATTTTCAAGCTGTGAGCCATCCAGAACAGTGGGATATGAAGACAAAGCAGAGAGGCTCTAAGGGCTAAAATCACATAAACTGGACAAAAGCATTTCCAGCATGTTGCAGTCTGGAGGGATAGGAGGCAAAGCTTCCTCATTAACTTTCCCCCTGCTCTGTTGTGCCCATATCCACAAAGGGAATTCTGAAATTCCCCAGTACACTGAGCATCAGCTAGGAATGTTTCCTGGGCTCTCCACTGGAAATGAAAAACTAAATAAAGGGGAAATCCCTCTTAGGAGCTGTGGACATGATGCCTGACCCAAAGCTGCTGAATGGGATGGAAAACCTTATGCTGAGCACCTGTAGATTTTCTTGGTTGTTACTGCACCGCACAGCACTTACAATTTCATTTCTAATTAAGAGCCATGAACCAGACGCGGAATCAGATGGCATCAGTCTGCATAACTCCCTTTTACCTCTATCTCTGGTGGTGCTGGAAGGGGAAATCCCTGTGCTGCCCTGGCAAGTCCCAGGTGTCCCAGTCACAAGGAAGAGCTGGGCCTGGCTACAGACACAACCCCCAAGAGCTGCGCTGGGCTGTGGGGCAACAAAAATGGGCCAATGGGCTCAGAGTTCAATCCTTCTCACAGGGGCTCCCTGTCAGGTCAAGGCGTTGGACCTTGGAGTGGAATTGTAACTACAGCTGGTCAAGAATTTACTGCAAACTCTAGTTCTGTTCAATGAAATACGTCCAGGAAACACCTACTGATTCACTCACGTGGTTAAAAATAAATTGAACTGTTTTCAAGTTTTTTGGAATGAAATTAGAATCCTCCAGATCAGCCTCTCACATGAATGATTTAGTTTGTTTTGTTTCTGTTTTTTTCATCACTGGATCCTCTATTTCAGACTTTCAGTCTTTCATTCACTGGGTTTTTTTACAACCCTCTAGCTGTCAGTCCCTCCCCCACAACCTCTACTAATTTTCTTCTTTTTCTAAGCCCTCTTGTCTTCAAGAAAGGAAGCAATTTTAAAATAAAACCAACTTTTATTGTAGGAATTTAAATTTTAGATATTATCCTGAGTGAATAAGCTGAAGCAAATTTGCTCTAACTTTTTTGTATCTGGGTTGGTTCTGCAGTGTAGACAATTATTGAGAGAATTCGGCATTTAATAATCTCTGGCCCTCCACTTCGAGTAAATACATGGTGTGTGTACAGTACTTTGGATTTACTTAATAAGCCAATGGATGTCACTGTTGCTCTACACAAACCAAAATGGGAAAGCAAAGAAAGATAATTAAACCAAAATAAGGTTACAGGAGAGGGTTCTCCAGCCTGGTGCGTGCTGGTTACATTGGGCAATTCCTTCAGGGGCTTCCTAAGTGCATGTCCAAGGTATCCCACTGTAACTGCAGAGATAAGGTCAGGCTAACAACTGGGTGTAAAACAGGAGGGCTTCAGGAAGATTCCTAAAAAGGAACTTCATGGTTCCTGCCATTTAACCCCTTCATTTACAGCCTCCCCTGAACCTCATCAGCAAGAAGAATTTGTTGATGAGTTTCCTGGGAAGGACCCATCCTTGTGCAGCAGGATGCTCCAGGCTGGGACAAAGTAGGTCACCAGGAGGCTCTTTCAGCCACGGCCAGAGCTGCAGCTGCCGCCTTTCTAGGTCAATGCTCACTCCTGCTCTAATGGGTTGATAAAGGTATAAGAAACAAGTGGAGTTTTTGTTTGCATTCCTGTCTGCCAGGCAGCAGCTCAGCATCTCATGAGAGGTGCTGTCACTTGAGAATCACTGTGGCAATGAGGGATAGTTTACCCTGAATTACTGACACAGCTCAGGGAAACCAGGAGAGAAAGGCAGACTCACCAGAGCACAGAAAATATGGCCCAAAAGTAGAGATATAAGTTTTGAATGCTGTGAGGGAAAATGAAGAAAAATGCCTGAAAAGGTATGAGGAGAGTGAAGCTTCTGATCTTGGTCTAGTTCTCTCAAAACGTGGGAACTGCCCTTCACACACACAGACTCTGCCCCTGTGACAGAGCTCAAGGCAACTGGAATTTGTTTCCTGAAAGGAACAATATTATTTGATCAATTGGGAAAGAAAAGTTCCTGAGGCTGGCCCAGATTTAATATATTTGGATATAAAATACACTTGGGATCCCTTAAAGTGTTAGTAAGAGTAATTCAATTTCTTGCACATGCTGTTTAACAAGTAGACTATGGAAACCAATGAAACCAAAAAATGAACCTCAAATGCCCCTCATTTAGCACTGGGAGCTGCACAGAACCACTGGACCACACGGCTCCTGCCAAGCGAGGAACTCTGTCTGAGACATTATCAAGATGCCGATAAATAAATTCATTTGTTATCCTATGAGATCCCTTAGGAAAATCTCCATGCCCTGTGTCTCAAAAGATGCTGAGCTCATTGAAGTCTCTCCCAAGAACCAGAAGCCTGTGAGTTGCCTAATTGTACCACCCAGGAAGAAGCCTGTGGTGAAGCCCATAGGAGGCACAGCTGTAGTTACTGTTTGTGCCTGCTCCGAGGACAAGGGGCTGTTCCACACAACCATGACTCTGTCTGCTCTGCCCTGTCATTAGCCCTCAAACAGACATCTCATCAACGCCTTCCTGCAAAGGCAGCTGCACCTACCACACATGCAAAGGCACACTAAAATTAACCTTATTTTTTTAACTTTCAAAACCTGCAGACTAAATGTTTAAGTGCCTGAATTTCTTTTTACAGTTTGATAAAGTTTTGCTTCCCCTGTAGGAAGCAAGTCACTACCTGCAAGTCAACTGGTCTTAAAAACCTTCGCCCTGCTTACATGGCAGCAGTTCCATCCACTTTTTCCAGAAGTTTTGCAGTGGCACTTTCATAGCCTGCCCTTTCCCATCTGGTATCCAGCCTCATGGTCCGACAGCTGTGGCAGAGGGAAAAGCCCAGGGAGCCACTCCACATCATAACTCTGATGCTGTGATGTTGCTCACCCTGTGCTGACGTCAAGTAAACACTTGTTAGCTTCCATCACTAAAACAAATTCTGGTTTATTTACATTGGAAGAGGCCAAGTCAAGGAATTTCACTTAACACTTATCAGGTAAATAGCTGAAGAGAAACACTTGACTCTCTAAGTGACAGAGAATGACATAACATAGAGCTGGGCAAAACAGGTAAAAACTAAAATCTTAGACATCTAAATTAGAATGCCAGTTTAAGTATGTCTAAATTGCAGCTCATGATAATTTCCTTGGGATTGTCATGGATAGTAAGTACTCCTGAAAAGCCAAGCCAGGTATTATCTTAATTCCTAAACGTTTGGACTGCACGGAAGTAATCACTTGAACAGTGATGTTTTCAGGAATTGCACAGTAATTCAAGACTATGTGACAACAGAGCTCTGAAAGTGGCATCATTTAATGGCTGAAAACAAGCCTGTGCCCTCAATCTGCTCTAAAGGAGAGAGTCCACCCTGCCAAAACTCCAGAGCAATTTGCACTAAGTATGGTGCCACTGGCAGGCACAGTGCCCTGACAGAAAAGGAAGGCGTCCTGTAATTTTATAATGCCAGGATTAAATTACAAGATACTCTGTTGCTATAAAACAAGGCTGCTCCTCTCCTGGGATCATTAGGCCCTAACTCCTGTTGGGTGAAAATCCCCAGTGCCACCATGGCTGTTTTTGAGCCCATGCAAAGGCAAAGAAGTTGTTTTCTAGAATTGCATCAAAAGGATTGAAAACTCAATGTTGGGTCTGGAAAACAGATCCCTCTGCAGTCTCTAGTACTTCAGCTAACTCCTGAATCTCACCCCCAGCCCCTGGAAAAACACACCTTCAGAAAAGGAGCAAATATTATGCACTTCACAGGGATGGTGACCAAGCATGCAAACCAAGTGAAGGCAGGACATGACACTGTGCCAGCTGTGATTAAGCTCCCAGGTGATATGATGTTGTTCTGATCAACCTGTCATCATCTAAACACCAGAAACACAGATCCTCACAATATGGAGCCCATGCAGAGCATGACACAAAGCAGCCAGCAGAGCAGCCCACTGACAGCAGCATGCCCAGGCTGGGGCAGGCTGGCACTGCCTCACAGCTAAATGCCATCTCCTGTGCACAGCTGGTTGTGTCAGCACAACACATCCAGCTGTGTTCACCATACAGGTTCCTGCCTAAAAGACCAAGCAAACGACACCAGACAGAATGAGAGGTGACAGCAAAGCGCAGCGATCCAGCTCACCGAGTCTCTGAGTGTCCCATCCCTCACCAAACCAGGCAGACAAAACAAGCAGCAGTGAATTGCTTTCAGCTGTCACCAAAAGCAGCTGAAGTTTTCCACACAGGTGAGGAAGCAAAAGGCCCTGGTGCCCAGGTGGGGTGTGCAAGGCCACACCGATGTCCCTTAACCCGCTGAGCTGGGTACACACCGTTGGGATGCGCTCCAGAGGGCCAGGATCTTCTTCAGGGTATGCAGGTGGGCCTGCATGGGGAGTGCTGCCGGGAGCTTTCACTCCAGCTTTCACCAGCAACGCCGCAGCTTGTGCTGGGCAGGTGAGGCAGTGCATGGAGAGCCAGGCCAGGGGCAGGAAGGGGAAGGAGCCAGCCCCACTCACCCTTTTAACAGGCAGGCAGGAATAATGACAGAGCTGTGCTCGCCAGCAGCCAGCCAGCCATGGCTTTGGAGTAATTGCCCTTGCCGCAGGCACTGAGCTGATGAGACAAGAGCATAGCAGAGCCAGGTGACTAAACCAGGGCAGGAACAGCAGAAGCGATGCAAGAGTGAGAAGGTGCCTTGTTGTCACCCCCTAGAAAAGCACTGCCATGGCTCTGGAGCTAAAGTAGGATCCCATGTTCTAGTGATCCTGAGCTGTCCAAGCTCAAACAAAACAGTGCTGCATCAAAGGCTTGCGCAAAGGAGTGATGGATTAGCCCAGCCTCAACCAACACTTTTTCTAGAGCCTAAAATGTTCTTAGAACTGTAAAAGCTCCTATTCCAGTGTCACGGTGGGAAATGATAATAATTATGAGCTGAGGCAATGCCAGAGGTTCTCCCTTCATTCCTGGTTTCGATCACTTCCCTGTGTGATTTCCAACACCCATGAAGAGAGCTCGGAAACAAATTTTACTGCCAGTTTCACAAACACACCTAGGGGTGCTCTCAGCCCAGCCCTTACGTCAGGACCATGGTTGGGTAACAGCCTGATTCTCCTGGCTCAGACACTGCCTCTTCAGACACTGCCTCTCCTCCTCCAGCAATGAGAACCAGTCCTGGGAAAGTCGTGTGCTCCCCAGTATGGAATGATACTGCAGGGCTGACTGGGGAAAAGCTGGTGTCACACGCGTCCCTCTCCTTCTCCTTTGATGCTGCTTCTCCTCTGCCCCAACGGGAAAGGGATGAAAAAGGAGGAGTAGGATGAAATTAATAAGGAAATCCCAAAAGAAATGAGAGAAACCGCAAAGGAACCCAGAGAAAGGCAGACAAGGGAATCCTTAGAGAAAAGGTCACCTAACAGAATCACACAGGATAACCTTTCTGTGCATATTTGGTGCCATCCTATCAAATTAACCACTAATTGTCTCACAGAGGGCACTATAAAACATTGATTAAAAGGATTCCATACCTTATAATATTCTGGAAGATAATGCCTCTGTTAGGCATATCATGTACTCATACACATTAAGTTAAATAAGGGCATTTTTGTCCCACTCCCTGTTTCCGATCATGAAGGAAGCAGGAATTACTTGACCTGTCATACGGATTGAAGCTGAAGCACTGTTAAATTTATAGAGGGAGATCTTTAAAAAGCAGGTGCTTAAATTCATCACCTGAGTTTCCAAAGCACAGAGCCGTTTGCAGCCCCCACTGACTTCAAAGAATCCACCTCAACCATTCACACAGTTTTGGAAAAGGAGGAAGAAAAGATAAGGATACCTTCTGATGGAAAGCTTGTGAGTCAGGGTTGGGATGGGAAACAGGTTTAAGCAAAATGAAGGCACACCACCGGCTCAGCTCCACTGCCCTGTACAGTGTGTATTTGCTAAATTTATGGTTATTTTTCTGACCCCATGCAAGGAGGCTGTGTCTCCTTGCTGTATCAGTAACAGGAGATCAGACTACCTCCAGCTTCATTAACCATGTGCCAAAACCCAACAAGTTTTCTTTTAAGAGCACACATGCAGCAAGGCAGTGCTCCCTCTTTGATCTTCACCCTGCTCCTTCCGGGATCACTCTGGATGTTGAATTCCTCCGCATGTCCCAGAGAACATGTCACCATAAAACAGGAGGACCAGAAACAAGGAAAGTACGAATAATCCCACTCCCAAACCAATATATCTACTCTGCATCTCTAATTACAGCCAGCTGGGGCAGCTCTATAAGCTTTGTGCTGGAGACAGGAATGTTTTTAATTACACGTGGTCTCTAGACTGCCAGGTGGCCAACTGCTCTCTCAAATTAGCCTGGTATGGTTTTTCCCTTCTCCCTGGATACATCTCCGAAGCTGCTAATGCTGAAAGCAGCTACAGCCTGGATTAAAAATCGCTGTGGATGCCAACCATGATCTTGCTAATACTTTACAAGATGCTTTGCTGGATGGGCTCTCCATATTGCTAAGGAAAAATTAACATATTTATAATACAACTTCTCACTAAGTCAACCTACATGCAAAGTAGTTTACTCAGATGGAGAACTGTATTTTCCCTTCCTTTCATGTTCTGACAGGGCACAAAAGTTGTGCGCCATCTAACATTCCACCTCCTTCCTCCAGCAGCACATTAAAATTCCCATTCTTTGCAGGCAAAATTATTTCTAAAAAGAGGGCATGAAAGCAACTTGGCATTCATCACTTCCAAGACACAACACAAGGAAGCACTTGTGCTTGGGTTAGCCTGAAGTGCATTCCCAGGGGCCTTGCTTAAAGAAGGCCCGAGATTCCTTATGCAAGTGTTCATACATAACTGGTGTTGAATAAAAACCCTGTCTGTTAAGTTGGCATAATATTAGCTATGATCTTCCTGTTTCCTCACGGCAGAGATGCTGCAGAACGACCTTCAGCCATGCTGGCAGGAGCTGCCAATGTGCTAGGAAGGTTCTGGAAAAGCCAGGTCAGAATGGGGGTCTGGCTGCTAAATGATCCTATTGCAAAGCTTTCATGTTTCTAAGAGGAAATGAAGTTTCGAGCTAAAAAGCAAATGCTTTGTTTTGAGCAGAAAATTTTGATTATTTTAATGAGGAAAACCAGTGCCACCCTATCTCTGCCATGGATCTGGGAATTCACACCACACCATCCAGTGCAGATTGCTCAGTTACCAGGTTTGGTCAGGCAACACCCCTGAGGATGGAAATGGTGTTGCGCTTTTTTATTAAAGCTTGGACACGTGACTGAATATTTCCAAAGATCAAATCTGAAGCTTTATAATTTCTGCCAGAAGTGATGCTGCTCTTGTGAGCTGGGCTGGGAGCAGAGATGCAGCATGTCATCACCATGAGAAACGTAGCAAAAAGTAGATAAACTGACTGAGAGTGTTTGGAGTGGCCTGGATCTCTCTTTGCAAAAGCCAGACACTCAAGGTTTTATTACTCACTGCATATACTACATCAAGGGAAACACAATCAATCATTTCCCATGTACTCAAGAGTAAACGAGAACAGAATCAGACTCCACAGTAATTGAGAACTGGTAGTGAACTTGCTTTGTAAGTCCCTCTAAGCCTCAAGCCACCCATCATGCAGACGGTATTAATTTTAAGGGGATAAATAATGCAGAGCAAAGAAAAAAAAACTCCCATGCAGTCAACCCCCAACATTCCAGAGCTATTTACTGTGTGGGTTTTTTGGTCATTTTATAGATGTTTTTAACAGTTTTAAACACTGTCCTCTTGATTCATTAGTTTGGTCTCCAGCGAATAATAGGAGGTTTTCACAAGACCAGCAAACACTCTGCTATTATATTATTTTAACCTCAGCTGTAGAAGTGGTGATCTGTGACAGTTTGATAGCTGCTGTATATACAGAGCTGGGGCTTGGAATTTTTTTCCTTTCCCCTTTTTTTTTTTCCCTTTTTGGTGAGAGCTGGGGGCAAGCCATGGCAGACAATCTTGTAACATGCCGATTTGTTCTGCTTGGCGTCTCTCACCCTCAGCTTGTCACATGTACTTTTCAGCATGCACTAAAAAACTAATCAAAACAATCCTGCAGCGTGAAAAGGTGCAGGCAGCGACTTTCTGACACTTGTCAGGAATTGCCATCACTGGGAATTCTCATGCCCCACCACCCACCCTGAGTAACCTTCATAACAAAACAAGGCTCAATGCCTTCAGAAATGATTCAGGTCAGAGCAAATGTTGCTCATGTTTTATCACCCAGGAAACTCAGAAACTTTCCAAGAATGAAGTTATGGGAGCGGGGCAGGCCAGGGAGCTCTGATGGACTGTCTCCCGTAGACAAGGAGGCCTCAGTGTCAAAGCAGCACGTCCAAGGGCAGGGAAAGCGGGAAAGAACGCGCCCTGAGAACCTGGAGAACACTGCTTACAAACAGGTGGCTGAATGCTAAAGAAAGACTAACAGACAGAACAAGCAGCAAGACACAGGCATGAATGGAATATATTTTACAGCCTGGCATGAGGAATTTAAGGAATTAAGATGGTTCTTTTTTGTTTCCCAGCTTAGCAGAAATATCCAGGCTTTAATTATCATTCGTCTTGCTGATGGAACATAAATCCCCAAGAATCCCCTTCTGGGGCACTCTGTAGTCTTTGACTTACCTGACACCCAGAAAGAATTTGATTTTGTGCTTGACATCGCTGTCAGCAAAGAAGAGAAGCCGGTGTTAGAGGGTTTAGCTTCCTTTGTTGATCTTGGCTTACACAGTGTGAGGACTTCAGGCAGATTGGCACTAAACAAAAAAGCCCAATGTGCTTTTGCCCTAAATTCCAGGGTGCTACTCTGTGACAGGACTGCTAGCAGTGACCCCTCTCCCTTCCTCCAGCACATGGCCTCTGGCCCCTCTATCCAAGGGCTTGATCCTGCAAGGCTGTGCCCAATATCCCCATACCAGCACTGGGGTAATCCAGAGCATTTCAGTGCAACTACTCACACTCTTAGAGCTGATCGTGACCTTAAAAGCTTTACTGGATCAAACCAGAATATTTGGCATGGGTAATTCAGGAACCACTTCTTTCGGTGAATCATATTATATGAACCCTTTTGCTTGAGCAGCCCAGCAAACACTCCCAGTAAGAGATAAACACAACGAAACCTTGAGGGAAGCAATTGCCAGACTTTGGGACTTTGGGATGGGTCAGAGCTAGACTGAAGTGTAAATCGTGCCTTTTTGGCTTGCCAACCTCCAGGCCTGGAGCAGCTCACTAAACTGCTGGGGACTCACCATAGAATGTTGCAGGTCTAACCCCAAGGTGAGCATTGACATCTTCAAAATGCTGTAGCTTAGGTTTCAAGGAAAATCTTCCTCTAATTCACCTTTGTTTCTGTTAGAGCTCAAAAGACAATGTCAGGTGAAAGATCTGCAGAGAGTTAAAGCCCTGCTGACAGACTGACTTTAATCCCCAGTGGCGCAGGATGTGTTTGTGTCTTTGCTCTGGAGCTCTGGCTATTCCAGCCACATCCCAGGTGCTCTATTCTGCTCCATTTGCTCAGGCTGTTTCCTCCACTGGGGTCACAAGAATGCGACTGAGAATAAATCTATCAGCTAGTGAGAAAACTTCCCTTTACATTTCTAAGGCCTGATGGAGTTTAAGCACAGGATTTAAAGCAGCTCGCTGTGTTGTTCCCATGCCCTCTGGCAATCCACACTGAACGCAGGAGCCAGGTTTTATAGCATAAACAAAGCAGGTTGCTAAACAATTGAGCTGACAAACTGGTTGGAAAGGTTGTGCTTCCAATCTGGCAAAGAGGCAAGCTGGTCCCTTGACCTCGGGAACAAATCCTGCCCCTTCTTTTCGGGAACAGATGTCCCCACTGCCCTCCTGTCCTGTGCTTCTGTCAGGTGATAAAGGCAGGTCAGCAGTACAGTCAGAGATCAGGCCCTGAGCAGGAATCCTGCTTGGCCTAACATTAAAAAACACACAGGCTAGCAGTCAAGTCAAGGCTTTTCTTGGTTGTTGCTGTTGCTTTTTAATGCACAGGTCTAAGATGTGGGGATGTTCCCAAGGATCCTCTTTCCAGTCTCTACCCCATTCCCCTCTCTCTAGAAGAAGGAACTAGCAAAATGTTGGGTATCTACCTAAAGGAGAAGAATCAGTGGCAGAGTTCAGGAACTGGGAAGAGCACCACAGCTGCACAACATCACAGTGAAAGCTTCCTAAAGGTAACCAATGAATGCTTTTCCTGAAATCCTGTTGTAAACTTTACTCATTCCTGCCTTGTTGAAGCATCACCACTACCATCTCCCTCCAGCATGAACTGTGATTGCCCTGTTCACCAGCAAGCAATTCCAGCAGCTATTACACTGCACTCTTCATTTCCCTGGAGGGAAGCTAAAATAGCAGTGACACTGAAAAATAGAAGTCTTCTCAACAAGCACATTTGATCCTTAGTGAATACAGCTTGGAATGCTAACCCTTAAGAGCAAAGGTGGGTAAGGAACCTGAAATGTGACAGCGTGAACTCCAAGCTGGCATAAGATTTAAACCAGAGTAATTTTCATTAAAAAGATAAGATCCTTCAGAATTCTTAGGCAGCTTATGGTAACTAGGAACCCTTATTCATTCTTTTAAAAAGCCATTTGTCAAAACCTCTCATTCACCGCCACACACAGAAGGGTGAGTCAGATTAAAGATGTCTGTCTGTTAAGATCCATGACAGAAAATATGTTAATGACTTTGAAATTAAAGCAAGATCGTCTTACATACACCTTAACTATGAAAAAATAACACTCAGCTCTTAGGCCTTTTCTTTAGGCAAAGGTGAAGCACAACTCCAGTGCCACCCTTGATGTGAATACAGAGCTGGGAGTGGAATGGGACCCCCCATGTCTGGACTACTGCAGAGGAAGGCTGCAAGGGTCAGTGACACCACCTCTGACCAGCACAGAACTGGAGCTACTGGTGTTTGTCACCCACCAGCACACTTTGCAAAACATCAGTTTTCAGAACTGGTCTCATCCCAAATGTCATTAATAAAATAAATGTTCTGGGGCCAAATAGCTCTATGCTGTAACTTCAAAGGCAATACACTCCGTCATCAGTAAACAGTGACCTGCTGAATCAGCCCTGAAGGTTCCCGTAATGCTCTCCAGGCTGATGCCGACTGCCTGATCCCATACCTGGAAATTCCTGCTGCCTGAGGGCCTGGCTCAGCTTTTGCTCTGCTTTTATGGCAGCAAGCACTGCTGGTTCCTAACCCACCTGTTCGTATGAGATACAACCACACAGATAATGACAAGCAATAATTCTAAGCCAAAGTCCTGATTCCTGCATCCAGCACACCTCTCTGCAGGGCATTGTTCAGTTACTTGTATAATGTTTGGTCCTAATCCCCTCACTCCTGCACTGCAGGACTAGACCTGATCCAAAGCACCCACTATACAGGAACCAGCTCATGAAGTTGACCAAGCAGTTTGTAAAGAAAGATTTAGGACATTGCAAAGGAGTTGCTCCAGCCTGCCACCTGCTAAAACCAAAATTCGGGATTGGTCATTAAAGCCAAGTACAGCAGACACTGCTGGACCAGTGTCCATTATCTGACTGCCCGTTCCTCAGAGGCTCTGACAAAACTGGGACAAGGAACAAAGCACCTTTCACCCCAGAGCATGTTGTGGGTCACAAGGTCATAAGACACAGCTCAACATTTTGTCTGCTGCTAAAAGGTTCAGGGCCCTGGAAAATAGTGCTCTGCTCATCTCCCAGATCAGTGCTGGGAAGAACAAACATGAGTGTGGGCAGCACTTGGTAGGCAGCTCAGGCCAGCGAGCTTTATTCACGCGAGCAATCCTTACTGTCTGATTAGTCCCATGGCAGCCATGAGGGAGGGGGTGTCCATGTAATCCTGCAGAGGAGGAGAAGAGTCCTTAGCTATGCAAACTGTGCCGAGACATGCATGGGGGCATTTTATCAGCCACTCTTCCTGTTGGGACTTTTCCGCATTTCCCAGTCCAACCCTTTGCTTTTTCTTTCTTTTCCTCTAGTATTTGATTTTGTCAATGAGGCAAAAGCCCTTGGAAAGGTTTCCTGGTGGCCCACACACACGTCACAGGCCGGACGTGCTGTGTAGCAATGTCATCATAGGATCATTTAGGTTGCAAAAGACTTCCAAAATCATCACGTCCAACCTTTGACTGATCACCCCTTGTCAACTAATCCACAGCACTGAGTGTCACATCCAGTTGCTTCTTGAACACTTCAGGATGGTGACTTCAGCACTTCCCTGGGCAGCCCACTCCAATGCTTTCAGTGAAGAAATTCTTCCTGATGCCCAGGCTCTGGCTGTTCAGTTCTGTTCAAGCTGCACCACCACTCACTGGGTCAATCCAGCACTTCCTGCTGCCTTCCTGAGCAGCACAGGGAGGAAAAGAGGCTCTTGTTTCCCTATTTCCATCAACAGACATGTCTGAGCTGCAACTTGCTTTTAGTGACTTGGTGGCCTTTTAAATCATGTAATGAACAAAATACTCCAAGAGACAAGTGAACCTTTTGCAAAGAGAAACCCAACTCGGCATTGTTCCTCACTGGTTTTGTTCTAGCACAGCTTCCTTTGGTTTACTCTGAAGCAATGCATGTGCCCACACCCACCCACACCCATTCCCACAACAGGAGCTGTAAAATAGCTTCCAGCCCCTTGGTTTATGATTTATCTTCAACTGCAAAGAGAGATATAAAGGAAGGTACAAAGCTGAGTTTCTCTGAGTTCTTCTCTGCAGCAGAACTGCTTTATGGTACCTTCTTTATGGTTCTTTGTCATGTGTTCTTTATTCCTGGTGAACCCCATGAGAGCTGCACTCAGAAGCACTGCAAAATCCTCAGGGATAGCAAAATGCTGAAATTAAAAGTGATTTTCAGCAGAGATCCCAAGTTAAGTGGCAAAAATTTCAGCCAAGGGCCCACTGGGATGGCAGGGAGCAGACCACTGTCCTGTATATTCTCACACCCAGGGAGAGCTACAGGCACCTGGGATCTCTATTATCCATATTTTCAGAGGCACTGGAATTATGAGCCAATTTGTAATGCTCATGGTGCCAGCCCCATCCCAAAGAGAGAACAACCACTCAGCCACTGAGGCAGAGGCAAAGCAGGAAGATGAAGGTCATACTCCAGGCCTGTGAGCAGAGCCTTGTCTTCCAAGCCCCGGGTGGGAGGGAGAATGATGAAGAATCAGTTCCTCTTTTTAGCTACCAAAGGCTCATTCTTGGGTGACTGCAGCTGAGGAAGGTGATATTTTCTTTTCTAAGAAGCAGATCTCACCATCTACTTAGCAGGAAAATCTGGGCTGCGGTTACAACAACCAAAAGTACAAAGACATTCCTTTGAAAATTAGAGAGAAAGACCTTGTATTTTTCTTTTAATTTCCATTTCATACCTTCAGCAGTGCAGTGTATTTTGCAAAGTGCCCTGCACATGGCAATTAAGCCTCACAACATCCCTCGCCTTAGGAAGGGCTGTCACACATACTGCCTGGACAGAGAAATGGAAATACACAGCAGTACACATCTGGCCTCTCATCCCACTGTGAGTATGTGGCACAGGCAGAAACGAAACCCAGGCATTCCAGCCCTCTAATAGTTGCACACCTACTAATCAGGCTTTACACATGTAACTACAGGCCTTTATTTTAATGTTGTCTGTGTGGAAAGACGTATACTGCTGATTTTTTAACAACAGATATTAATTATCCTTTCCTTAATCTTCCAAGGGGATTAAACAGTGAGGAATAATACTAGCTGCCTTACCCCCAAATTTAAATGTTGAGTGCTGACAGTTTGTATTTTTCTTTGCCCCAAAACATTCCCCTGGAGGGTTGTTGTGTCTCTGCAGAGCATGAGGTACTTCCATGTACTAACACTGTACACAGGCCTTATTGAAGGGCTCCATTTCAGACACGCTTAAATGCCTCTTGTCCTCCATGGTGCAGGGCTGGACTGCAAAGAGATGATAGCTTGGCTCTGGATAGACGCTTTCCCACAGTCACTCAGGCTAGGCTTAACCGTCACACCCTGCTATAAAAAGCAGGACAGACTTTCTTAAAACAATCCAGGGAATTCTACCCTTTCTACATACACACAACCACCTCTCCTACCTGATAAACTGGCACCTTACTTCAGCTTGTGCTTATGTCTAATAAATACCCAGGGCTGAAGACTTGTTTCTAGAGGGGTAAGGTCACTCACTGCCTTGATTCCAGCCCTGGAGCAACACCCCTTGCTCATTTCTTTAATGACATCATGAAGCTTGTGCCTTTAAATGACTTCTTAACAGCAACAGGAAAAAGAAATGCCTGGAGGTTCCAAAAACTCATGTCTGAAGGTTTAATAGATTGATTTATGGGTCTGGGTCTCTCCCACTGCAGCTCAAAGTAAATGTTCAGTTAGGATTTTGTGAAGGGCTGGTGATCATTTCCTGCTTTGTCTGCTCTATTAAACGGAGCAGCCGCTGTTTCCCTTCCAGAAACAAGGCCTCTCTGATAAGAATAGCTTGAAAAACAAGAGCAGTTCAAATTCCAATAGCCCTAATTCATCATTAAGCCCAAACTCCTTTTCATTACATCATTTTAAAAAGCCAATGCCAGACAAGGAAGAGAGAGCTAAAAAGCATGGAATAGAAGTGCTTGGATCCTGAATGAAACACAAAAGTGCTGTATTCACACTTGGTGAGGGAAAAGGTCCCTCCTTACCTGGCAGTCTCCAAGAAGAACGAGGTGAGGGAATTTCTCAGGTGATGAATGTCAGGCCCTTCTGAGGATTTAGCATATGGAAGTGACAAAATACCTTGTGCTCTCTACAGGTTTGCAGCTCTATCACCACAGTGTGAGCACATGTGACCCCTGAATAAATTTTTTCCTACTCTCAGCTGGACACAACATATGTGAGGCACATCCTGGGATGGGATATGCATAGTAAACCAAAGGACAAGTGGGCCCAGAGCTTTACCCCATTAAAGGGAGGGCTGGGAAGTGTTACAACCCATGGATTTTGCACAAGGTTTCTCGCACAAAAGCTGTTTTTTAAAATGTCACAGGGAGCCTCAAGCATCCTGGCATTTACCAGCATCATCCAAGAGGCACTTAGATGTGTAAATAAAGTAGCTGTGCACTTAGTCCTGGCTCCCAGCATGTAACCCTTGTGTAGGAACAAACGTTGTCAGCTCTGATAAGGACTGGTTACACAAAGCTGAGTGGCCCCACAGACGCATGCTATGAACCCAAGGAACTTCACATGGTTTAAGGGCACTACTCTGGTATATTAGTGTATAATCCAAACCTAAAGCAATCCAAATCTACCATAATCCAAGGAGTTTTGGTTTGGATACACTGGATGCACGCATGGGTCTTTGGAGGACACCCCATGTTGACTTTTAAGAATTCCTGCTTGGAATGTGTCATGTTTAGTGCTCATCATGCTGAGATGACCAGGCCAACATGCTGCCTCTAAAAACAGATAGTGAAATTAAGCAAGTGCTCCTTTATGAATGCCTGAAGAAGCTGCTTATCCCAACCAATACAGGAAAACCACAGCTGAAGTGATGCCAACAGAGCATTTGAAATACAAAAAGATAAATAACCTGAAGGACAAGTGACTACAGGTAGAAGCAGTGTGAAAAAGGCATGGGAAAATTTACAGAGAAAGCTGGTGAGCTGTTGCTAACCTTTCCAAAGAGAAATCACTCAAACTAAATTAGTTAAAAAATCCACATCTTTTTGTCTGATGCCCAAATATCCAAGAAATGAAAATGACACTTGGGCTTTCCTGGCTGCACCTGAAAGGCCCCATCACACTGCTCTCCTCAAGGTGCTCCAGGGGAACTGGAAAAGCAGAAAAGAAACAGCAACATGAAATCAAAAGCTGAGAATTATTCACACTAAATCCTCTCCCTTCAGTTGTCACTCCCAACCTCCTGCTCCAGAAAAGCAGAGTCAAAAACTGCCCTGGAAACAAACTCCTCCTTTTGTTCTCGAAAGACTAGAAGTCTTTTTATATTTAAATGAAAATCTGTCAAACTAATTATGTGACTATGTAATGGTCTCATTTTGTACTCATTAGAGAACATGGTAATGGCCATAAATTCCTCTGACGGAGTGTGTATGTGTGAACATGAATGTCTGGTAACGTCTCATAACCTTCAGGCTGGACCACGGCTTTTGTCTCCGGGTTAGACCTCGTGAGACAAACAAAAGCCCCAGTATTGCTTAAATTAGATGCAAAGTGCTGTGTTACAGCAATATGATAAGCATGATTCTTGTGCATACAAACAGCCCAGGGGAGTGCAGGGACAGTTCCCATCGTGACAGAGACGTGGCCCCCATGTCGGTCAGTGACGCCGGGCATTGTCCCTGCCCATGTACAATTTTCTGCTTCAGGATAAATAGGCACTACAGCTGTTGCCAGGGATTGCTCTGAATCTCCCGTCAGGAGAACGTCAATGGGATGTGGCATTCCTGGCATTTTTTTGTGCTTTTGATAGCCATAGATAAAGGGAAGAAAAAGAAATAAATAGGGACAAGCAGCACTGAAATAAATGCATATATATTATGTCTTATTTATAATTCACATTCTTTTTTCACTCATTTCTCTTTCTCCTCACATACTGATGATGGATAAAATGGATCCCAGTATGAATTAAACAGACGCAAGGAAAAAATCAGCATCATAGACCATCCAGTGCAACATGTTGGAGCTGAGGCAGAAAGTATTGAAGAACATCAATGATTCTGGAGACCTGTTGCAGTGTAGGAACAGCAACAACAGCAGCTACATTTTACAGGGAGATGTGGGCTCTTGGGCAGGATGAGCCAGAGGACACAGACCGTCTCAGCAGACTCAAGCCTGGATTCCTGGTTTTGTTTTAAAATGTTATTCTGAATGGTACAAAGAACAAAACTCATGTTTTTAAACACTGAAGAGAGAGAATGAGATTGAGCCTTAATAGCCCTCAGTCATCTACAGCCTTCCTTTGCTGATCCCACTGTCCAAAACCAAAACAACCCAACCTGCCTTCATTCCCTTCAGCTGGGGAATTGTGGGAGCATCTGTGCCTGGATCAAGGATTTTATTCTACATTACAAAAGCTTTCAAGGAGAGAATACAGCAAAGATAGAACCTGATGCTAAGGTACAGTTAAATTGAGCCAGTTTGTGTCTGCTCAGTGGAGCTCAGAACACCCCTCCACAGCTGGCTCTTGCTCTTTGTTTTTTCCAGCCAAAAAATCCAACTGTCTTGTGCCTGTGGTTTGGGCTGGCAGCTCACAGGCCCCTGTACCCAGCAGCTGTGCAAGAGTTCCTGGGGAGGGAGAAGAGGCTAGAGATGAAGGGAGCATTGCACAGCCTGTAAGAACACCCATACTGATACACTGAAGAGCTAAACAGGACTGACTACACTAACACAAGTGCTTGATTTTAATGGTTGTTTTCCCCATCCCACTCCCCATGGTATTTTGGGGGTCATTTACTGGGAAGGATGCCAGTAAAGAGCATGGCTATGAGTGAGTAAGCCCCTGATTAAAGCCCAAATCTCTGGTTGCAGCAGCATAGCCGTTTTCCCTGAATGAGATCAGAAGTAAGAGATAATACATAGGAGGAGGTGAAAGGCTAATGGCTCCTGAAAATAGTTTGGTGGTGATAGGGCTGAGATTATTTCTTCGAACAACATTTCTCTCATTAAAAGCAGGTAGGTATCAGATTTTAATGACTTGTTTTTTCCCATCTGGGTAGGGCCAGAAAGACTTTACTCCCCTGTTCTCCACAGCCGTCTTTCAGAAGAAATGCTTTACCTGCCTCCTTATCATGGTTAAATGATACCTTTGCTTGAAAGCAGGATTTCTACCCTTCCCTACAACCTTAGGCAAATATACCTGGTTCTCAGAGAGCTGACAGGAAGGCAAATCCCCTACTGCAAACTGACAGCTGTCAAGTGATAATAAATAGCTGTAATAGGGAGAGTTTTATCCCTCCTCCATGTATGTATCAGTTTTCACTGAAATTATACCCTGCTCCCTGTGATCAAGCCACTGTAGCTGTGTGCCCAGCTTCAAACACAGCCCTGAGCACTGGGGGGAAAACTGCTGGGTTTCCTCCTCTCTTCTCTTCATGACATCTCTTTGCAAACGGCATGAAACTTTGCCAGTTCCCTGATTCCCTCTTGTCTATGGGGGCTTCTCTGCAAATTTTGGTACTTATTGCATGCTGTTAGGCATGGAAATACTAGAAGAAATACTTAAGAAACCAATATACTGTTTGGGAAAGTTAAATAGTCCCTAACTTCTGAACGTCTCATGTCAAACCTCTTGAAACTTTCATGTAAATCTACAATTTACAATACCTCATCTTAGCAGAATTAAAATACTTTAAAACAATCCACTTTGCTGAGTCACAGCAAGAGGTTGAGCAACTTGCAGGAATGAGGCCTCAGCTGCTTGACAGCAGGAAGAAAGGTTAAGGTGTGGGGAGAAGAGAAATCTGCATTTCAGAAGGCAATTTCCAAGGGAAAGGAAAGGAGTAAAACCATTCAGACAGACTGACTGACAGTCTATTCCCACCCCTGCGGCTTGAATGAAGGCTCTTTCAGCACTAACCCTCACCATGGCACGCCATCTCATGCTGGTGTCTTTAGGAGACAGAGTTCTTACGTGGCAAAAATCTTCCCTGGGATAAAAGTTGGCACTTCTCAGTACCACCAGTGATGCTGAGCTACCTGTAACCTCAGAGAATCCAGTCCCAGCACTTCATGATGCAGCAAAGCCCACAGCCACAACAGAAGAGCTCCGGGACCGGAAGAAAATGATGGATACAAAAATCAGTATATTGGGATTATTTACACCAGCTATAACCTTGGTATTCATAACAGTAAGGCAGAAGTGGTCTCTGTTTTATTGAGGACAGTCAAGTGGCTGCACATCCACAAGAGACTTTACTGACGTCATAGCAAATACAGATTCACACTTGATTTGAATAGAACAAGATTTTTGCAATTAACACTAAATTACACACATGGGCTCATGTCCCAGCACAGTACAGAAAACGCCTCCCCAAACCAAACACAAGCTGAGCTCTAAAAGACCCTTTCTCTTTCAGCACGAAACACTCTGGAACAGGAATCCTAGCCCCGTTCCCGCTTATTCATGAGTGTGCGCATGCAGGAGCAGGGACGAGGGCCGGGAAGAATTTCTTTACGGAAAAAAAAGCAGCAGCCCCATTCCTGAGCCGCTGTTGCTATGGGCCCGCGGGGCTCACAACAGATGGCAGGAGAGCCATCCCTGCGCCCGGCTCTGAAGCTGTCCACTCAAGCATGCCATTCGCATTCCCCGCATACCGCCGGGACGTGGCCCCGGCGCAGGGCGGCCGGTCCCCGGGACACCACGCTTCTCTCACTGAGGTGCCCGCGCCGAGCCGCAGGGCGGCATGTGAGGAGCAGCGAGATGACAAATCCTGTCTGGATACAGGATTTCAGTAGTTTCTTTTCTGAGGATTTGAATGACTGGGAAAATGTGGTTTGCTAATCGGAGGCTCAGTCCTGGACATTCCTTGTTTTTGCATCCTTGTAGTGGTCTGAATGGGAGTGAGAAAACAGTCCCGTAGGGCCTGATCAGACCAAGGCAGTGCATCTTCCTGCTCCCTAGACGGAGGAGGCAGCAGCCTTCAGGATGAGGGCTTGAGATGGGGAAGGCTGGACCGAGGCAGAGACATCGTCTTTGCTGCAAAGACATCAGCGCATCCTAAACACTTGAGAGGAGCACAGTTCAGAGCCAAGGCCACGGCCAAAAAGGATTCACTGTCCAACAGGTGTTACAAAGAGCTGAAAAGTGTGAGAGAAAGTGAGCAGAGAGAAAACAATGTAAGGATGGACTAAGAGAAGTGGCAGGTGGGGAAAAGCATTATTTAAGCAGCAGAAATGTCCAGATGTATAGACAAGGGATACTAAAAGCAGCAGCCAAAGACTTCAAGTACAAGATTCTGCCTTGCTGCTCCATCTAGGCTGGAGTAGGGCGAGATTACCTGTAAGAGCCCCCAAAATATCCAAAACCTTGTTGAGAATTGAACCTCCCATTCCTGGGGAGTTCATGGTCCCAGACTTCCTCTTTGTACCCTGCAAAATCCCGCCTGGGAACCAACGCACGCCTCCGACTCCCAGCAAAGTGCTCCCAGCTCCCAGGGCACAGCCAGGCTAAGGAAAAGGCAATCCACCATCGCTCCCGTTGGACACTTAATGGTAGCGTTCTGGTCTCCTACACCCAAACAACAGCCGGGCTGGCTCTGCAGTGAGGAATTGGAATGTGATTTGCCTGTCGCTTGCTGATCACACAGAACAGGGCTTTTTGAGGCTTATTTGCATTTGGCTGCTGGAGTCACTGGGTTTTCCTTTTTTCCGGGGGTGTTACAGCAAGGGTGATGGAGACAAAGGGGCAGATGCTGTGGGCTGGCCGTGTGCAGCTGGCCATCGCATTGTGCTGAGCTGCAGGGCTGCTCTGAGGCAGCCTGGGAAATGTGCTCCCCGCTCCCAGGCAGGCTCAGCCCAAATCCAGTGTCGCTCGCCTTTAGGGATGGGACTAGCCTGATCCTCCTAAATGCCATCATTCCAAAGCACCAGGGAATAACATTCTTTTCTGGCTTGTTTTATTTCCAGTGCAGACATGGAGCAAGCATTAAGTTGGAGGAAAGAGTCTGATTTTTGCTAAAAGTCGCTTGGGCGGCTGCATGTGCAGTCTTTTCTGTGCAGGCATGCAGGAAATTTTCCCTCCCTCTCACACACACAATGGTTTTGATTTGGTATTTATGAGCTTAAGTTAGAAATAAAGGAGGAATGAAGTTTCCAGGTGGCTCTTTCTTTCTTTAATCTTTCCTATGTTTCTCCCTCCCTGTCTTTTCTATCAGTCTTTAATCAAATTCCTGCTGTTACTTTTATTGAACAAAGGAGATGCTGGCACAGACTTGAAGTGCCTCTGTACATGGGTTGCCCTCTAACAGCCAAGTTGCTACGATTTATTGCTAAATGGTCCCTGCAGGCTGTAATTTATGAAAGGCAGAAAGAAATGTCCAAGCTTTGGCAACTGAGGTAAATGCTAATATCTGGTAATTCTTCAGCCACTTGGGTTCCTATGAGGTACTGCGTTTAGCCCTTTGAAGGTATCCAAAAGACTTCTCTTTAAGAGACTATAAAGTGCACCAGCGAAAACAGTACAGCAGATATTAATTTTTCCATTTGTTTGAAGGGGGCAACCACCAAATCTCTTTAATTCAGGCATCTCTTCACATTTCAGATGGGAGGTTCCTCTCATTGCTGCAGCCTGGGAACATGCACACCTCTGTAGGCATCAGGCCAGGCTGCAGGGTGATGGGATCTGTGCTGTAAAACAACCTCTTCCTTCATGCTCTGGGTTCCTGGTCAGCTGCACTGCCTCAGGGATCTTTAGGGATACTCTCATGCCCACTAGTTTTGCCCCAATAGTCCACTAGCACCATTTCAACTTGCTTTGACCTGCACTGCCAACTTTCCCTAACCACACTGGATCACCACAGTTTAGAAGAAAAGCCAGTTGCAATTTCCCTTGAAGTGCACAGCTAAAGCTTTGGCCCACAGTCAAAGATAAACAACCCCAAACAAACTTCAACTTAAAAATATCCTAATAGCAATGAAGCAGGTAAGGAGTTGAAAGATTACTTCATGGGTTTACTAAAGGAGTTCATGTGTCAGAAGATAATCAAAATCAAAGTTCAATGAACTTAGTTTTATGATTCATGACCAATCTAAAAGGGCGGACAGATGTGTGTACAGTATACGACAAGTCTTCAAGGAATGTAAATTTGTGCAGGCCCAAATGGAGCTACACTGATTGCCAGCAATGAAGCTGTACTGATCACCATCTCTCACGAATCAGCCTCCTTCACATTCTCTCTCTGCTCTCTGCAATGCTACCATATTGATCAAACGAGCATATCCCAGATTTTGGGGCTGGTCCATCTCTGTTAAATGATGATGCAAAGTGCTGGCCTGGTTTGACATCCACTTTAAATGACTCTCAAGTCATAAAGTCTCACCTTAAAAAAAGATGAAGGACAAAAAGAGTGCCACGAACTTGAGCAGAGACTCTTGCAGAGCATAATACTGCAAGATGCACTCTACAAATGATGGTGTGGACGTAAGTCAGATGCTCTGCACACAAAGACTCAGCGTCCCAAGTGCATGGCATAGTTATTACCCTTGGACACCAAGGACAGGGATGGCCCTAAACATGCTGTACAGCTCTGGAGGCTCCCCCAAGTTCACCTCTCCTGTGAGCTTCTAGCACTTTTCTAATCTCAAATCTGAGAGACTTGCTTACATTGCTCAACAGTTTCCCAGGGACAGACCCTGGGTGCCGCCGCAGCACCGGCTCCCAGTTTGCTGTGAGCTCGCTTAAAGCAGAAGCCGAAAAATCGTCCTCGGCACTGCATGAACACTCATGTGCTCCCAAGTTTACGATGCTCGTTACGTTTGGGACCGAGAGAGTCCTTAAGACTCTCGCCCTCTGTCTCTCACAGCCCCGCGGCGCAGTCCCGCTGCCGCCCCCGGCCCGAAGCCGCGCCTGGCTGGCTCTGCCGGGGCCGGTGAGAGGCCGCTTACCTTTGGAGCCAGCAGAGCCGGGCTCAGGTATTGCCATGGTCGCGCCGCAGGCAGCCTGCCCGTGATGGGGGAGCGCGGTGCTGGGAGCAGGGAACGGCGGCACCGCCTCGGAGCGCGGAGCAGAGCGATCGCGATACCGAGCCGCAGATACAGGTGCCGTGCAGAGAGGCACCTCGGCGCTAATCCCGCAGTAAAAGGCAGGAGGTTTGCTCAGCACAGGCAGCTCAGATTACTGCCCTCCTACCCAGCAGTCGTCAGCAGGCCTGACAGACGGGAGCAAAGACCGTGAGGAAAGGGGGAATTTGCTGAGTGAAAGTGCCAGTCAACTCTGTCCCGGCTCCCCGCAGATTTGGGCTTGGCCCCTCTTGTAATTAACACTAGGTTTTACGGGGAGAGAGGAGAAAAGAAACTATATCCAAGAAAAAAGTGTTTTCAGCCAGCCGGGAATGATCTATTGTTTCTCTCAAAGTTCACCCCTAAAATTGCTTTGGAAATATGTAATTGGGAGTAAGGCTGGGAGATAAAACGCCACGGAGGAGGAGAGGTGTAGAAGGGATGTTGGTCCCTATTGCTCACTGGCCCCTAAACTGGGGCTCAGCAATCAACTGCAGGACTGAAAAAGATGCCACAGGAGAAGGCTGTTGACACTGGATGAAGTCCATGGAAATAATCCCAGAGAAATACATGCTAATGCAGCCAGGGAGGTTCAGGTGTTCTCTACCCAGCCAGGCTGCCTTAACACCCAAGAGAAAGCTGAAAACATACATTAAATATACATTACCTATACTATATTAACATACTTCTCCTAGCAGGAGCGAAATGGTTCATTTCAGGCCAAACAGAACACACAATTTTATTTCCATGTAACCCTAAACAGTTCTCTTTTCCAGCCAGGCTATAAAATCAAAACATTCACAATCTCACCTATTATCTTTTGCAACATTTTCTCTACTCCAATGTTCCCTTCAAGTAAAGGGAATGCATCATCCTCTTCCATGCAGTTCCCTTCCTGAATGCCTCCATTCACCCCCTGACATTTCACCTGACAATAGTAACCATTTTTAAAAGCCTAGTAAACACAAAAGCCTAAGAGGTAACTCTGAGCTGACTGTCTCTTTTCATCTTTTCAGCATCTGAAAGATGTATTTTTTAACCCCTATTTCTGATTTTAATTACCTTAGGGCATTCTCAATGGGGAAAAAAAAAGTTACAGTGTATTATGCAGGTATAAACTACCTTAAAAAGTTTTACATACATGCACTGAAGATCAGCCCTGCATCCTTTCTAAAGCCAAAGTCAGACAGGCAGGAAGCTGAAGAAAGGGGATTGGAAAAAAAAAAGTTCTATATTCTTTGTCCATTTGTGTTTGGGTGAGCTAGTCAGGCTGCCCTGCACTACACACAGGAAGAGTTGTGCATATAAAAGACCATTTGATACTGTCTGTGCAGTGTCTGCTCTTCATTGTTCTTTTGCCTGAGATATTCCATGTATCCAGCCGTAAGGGAGAAACCATACCAAGGGATTTGGATGACCTGTACAAGCCCATTCATAAAAGACGTAAAGGAGTTACAGTAATCACTACACCCTAACATCTGTTTTGCTGAAGTAAATCCAGGCAAACACAATTTATATCAGTAGGATTACATCAGTGTTCATTAACCTCTCCTGACCCCACCTCCCTTTCAGAGAAACCCTTGGCTCAAGGAGGAAAAGCAAGGAAAAGATTTTGTGAAATGATTTTATATTAGTATCTGAGCAACTAAATATTTAACCTGGCTATGGCTGTGCACACATACATCCGTACACCCCAATGCCACCCAACCAAGAAACCCCTTATAAATCAATATTTATAGTCAGCTCCTGGCATTAAAGCCATGTAACTGCAGCTCCTTACAGCAGCAATGACGAAATGCAGCTATTCTCAGCTTCCCCTGCAGCTGCCCAGTGAAGGTGTCACCCTGCACCCCTCTGCACCTGGACGGGTAACCAGAACCCCTCTCCAGTCCAGGTATTTGCCCTGTGGACTAAAGGTCATCCCAGACACAATCCAGATAGTGAATGATGCACAGAGTACTGGGAGAACACATGCTTGTTTGTCTGAGTTTTCATACTGTTGTGATCTGATCCAGCTCCAACCTAATCCTCAGGAAATTCCAAAAGAAGGAGATTCACACTGTAAAAAGCACTTTGTATGGCGCTGGCAGAGATTTCCCAGCTTTTCCAGAGACGCTTGCTGACAAATCCAACCCCAGGTTGATTAGTGCCTGAAGAAGGCAAACTAATCCAGAGACGCTGGGTGAGAGGAGCAGCTGATTGGAATGGCAGCAGCTGGAAATTCCTGGGTTCCTAATGCAGCTTCAGGTGAACGGTCAGTCTGTAACATCCCAGAGAGGGCAACACATTATGGTGGCTGGCATTTATTTTTTTCCAAGGCATTCCCACTGTTCCTATCAGTGGCCTAAAACTTCCTTTTATTCAAAAATTGTATTTAGATCTTCCTCACGTTATTACTGCCTGTGGTAAATTTCCTAACAGCCTGTCAGTCCTGAGCTGTAGCTAATTAAATGCTAGAGAGTAAGGATTTGCCAGTGATTTACAATTAAATTCTGTTCACCTCTCCGCCATCTGTCCTTTCCTAATGAGACAGGAATTGCAAATATTTTGATGAATGCATGGAAGACTCCTCTATGAAAATACTGATGCCTGATTAAAGAGCGACCAGTTTGATCCAAGACACAAGGAAATTTTAAAGCGTTTCCCTACTGGGCACTGGGTGTACAGGCTTCGGAAATCCCATCCAAACAGTGGGTGAGGCCCCTGATAGGCTTTGGCTGGTCACACCCTTTGGCATCATATGAGGAGCTGCAGACTCCAACCAAAGGCTCAATTTTTTAGAGTGTTAAAAAGATGCTGAGACACAAGGAGACATGAGCAGGGGCACGCTGGAAAGCTGAGGAGGAGTTCACAACAAGTGGACAACAGTGCTAGTCACAGACCACCCTGCCAGCCCTCGAATGCCAGCTTTGGCCTCTAAGCTGTCAGTCTTAAAAATTCCATGTGCATGAGGCCTTCCTTTCTGCAGTTCCCCCAGTCATCACCACTGAACAAAACTCTACCACACCGCAGAGCAGCTCTTTGGGAAGGTTCTCCTGCGCTGCTGCGGAGCAGGGTGTGGGCCAACGCCAATTCTAATTAATTTCATTCACAAAACTTGGATTTATTCGATGCAATTTTTTGGCACGCTGTCAAATACGATACAAAATTACATTAGTGTCATAAGAGGAAAGGATTAGTCGACAGACTTCTTTGAAGAATTGTGTTGGCATTTGTCTTTTTGTAAAAATGCCAGCAGCTTTCCCTCTCTCCAGGAATAGCCCATTTTCTCCTGGCCAATGAGGGAAATCACCGCTCAGTGAGGGTCTGAGCCAAAGCCTTTTGGAGTCTGTGGGAATCTTTCCACCAATTTCCATGGGCTTGAATCAGCTCTGAGCCACAGATGTCAGTTGTACTGACATCTTCCTCCCACACTTCGAGAACTCCATAGGGTCATTTATCAGGTGGAGTGGAAGACTTTTTTTCCCTTTATTTTTTCCTAAAGCCTTACTTATAGCAATTTGCTGCCAAATGAAGAACAACTTTGTAACTATGGCATAAGTGCAAGTATTCAGGATGCCTGGGTTTAGTTCCTGATGTTGCCACAGAGGTGTTTAAATGAGTTGATTAGAACCAGATCTGTCTGAAAATGCAGCACTGGCCCTGGGAGGCCCATGCAGTGCAGCACCTTCTCGCTGCCAGCACCTGGAAGCAGACATGTCAGGAGGAGGAGAAGAGCAGAACAAATACACCCACATGTCCAGTGTGCTCCAGCCCCAGCAGTTTGCAGTGTGTGAGTGTGACACAGCCCCTGGTGCTCAGCCCCAGGTTTTCCTGGGCCACAGGACTGGTGTTTCCAGGGGGTGTATCCCTGGGTGCATCCTCAGGCTGCTCAGCCCCTGGATAAATCAGCTTCCCTCTGACGCTCCTGGTCTCAGGGCTGCAGCCTGCTTCTCCCAGCATCTCCTCCAGGTCACATTGTTCAGGCAAGGGGGCCCAGGGACAGGGATGTACCAAAAGAATAAGCCAAATAACCCAAGTAATGCAGGGAATCTGTAGGGAAGCATGAAAATGAACATGCAGATTATGGTCATAGCCAAGGATAAGCTTAATCCTTCCTTTTTGTACAGTTTTTTAGCACAACAGGAAAAAGAGGATAATGTTTTCTATCCCCACTCCTCCTTTATTTGACTACTATTTTTAGTCTAAGATTCTTTGAGAAGGAAAAGAATTGCAGGCACTGCTAAGCCTGAGGCAGACACAAACCAGTACCACTGAAAACAGAAAATCAACCTGATGAATACTGACCTTTGCTAGAATATTGTATGTACTACATAAATAATACTTACGCAGGCTTCTTGTGGCCACTGGTATCTGAATTATTGGATATACGCTAAGAACACACATGTGCATCTTGGAGTAAGCAGTTTTGCTATAAATCACAGCTTGTTTGAAATTCATGCTTTGTCCAATCTCACTGGCTCTGCAAACACAAGTGTCACCATCAGAGCCCCTCACATCCCAATCTGTGCTGGCCTGATCCCTGAAAACAACACCCTGGAAGAGATCTGCAGGGCCCCTGCACATTGGCGTGGGCAGAGCAAGGGCCTAAAACCCTGGTAACTCTCTGCAGAACATTTTTCCTTGCTGTTCCGCCAGCAAATTTTAAGAGAGCTTTGCATTAATTAACCAGGACTGAGGCTGGATCCCTCCACGGTGCACTGTCTGCTCATCAAGAATGACTTCATGTGCTCTGCCCTCTGCCCTCCCTGCACCAGCAATGGCTGAGGAGCAGCCTGTGGGATGCCTTGGCTCAGCCAGCCTTTGGGCCAGAAAGGGTGTCTGGGACTTGTCCCTGTGGCTGTGGGTCCCCTTGGTGGCATAGCTCCGTGTGCCACCACGCCTGGCTGCCCTAATTGCCACCATTACGGACACACTGGATGATACACCAGCCATGTAAACAGTGTGACACTCCTGCGGCCATTCCTGCCTACTGACCTGTGCAAAAGCCTATTTTTGGCAACTGCTCCAGGCCACTGTGGGGGCTGTAAAGCACACAAGGCCATGCCCGTGGTTTGAGCCTTATCTTCAGCTGATCCAGGCATGCACAACACAATTAGATCAGACTGATACCACTGAAAAGGGTGTTTTTTTAATTGCATCCAACTCTGCTTGGATACTGCAGTTGGAGAGGAAGCAACAGAAAAAAGGTTGGAAAAAATAACTTGTATTTCACAACAAACCAACTAAGTCTTATTTCTTTTGTAGCTGTGGCTTTCAAACAGCTTTTCCTCCAGCTGGTTAACGATCAACTGAGTATGAAAACCTCTGTATAAGGCAGTTTGCTGAGGACAGTAGGCCAGCCTCCTGCTACAAAATCCAACAAACTGGTCTCTCCAGCTTCCCATTGTGATTCACACAGCTGTTCCAAATGGGCAAACCCTGAGCAAAGAGATCTCCCCAGCATCAGCCTGTGAATTCCTCAGGCCTGATGGAAGTGGTTCTGCTCATACCCACGGTGAGAGACATTTGTCACCAGTAGTGACACAGACACACTGAGTCATTCCCTGGGCTGCAGAGTAGCTTCTGCTCCAGCTGGTTCTGGCCTCAGCACAATGGAGTATGAGTGTCAGCAAGGTCCCTCAGAGCACCCCAGTGGCAGGCCTGAGGTGTACAGGAATGAGCAAACACACACATATCTGAGTCCATTGTCCTGGAAATGAATGGGCAAAACAAGCACAGGGAGCCAGAGAGGAATGGGCAGAGAGGCAGGACCTGGCTTTAGGAACAGCCTTTGAAACAAGGGAGATGTGAATAGCCCTGTTAAAGAAGCAGAGAAAACTGAACACTTGAAGACTGTCATTGAGGGCTTGTGAGCTGGGGATGAGATGAGACAAACAAAATGCAGCTAGAGAGTACCATGAAAATTGTTCAACAGTTATCTCCCAAATAAGGATCCTCATGGAACAGGCACAGGATTTACTTAACACTAGGGCTCATTAGGTCGTTTTCTGTCTCTGCCCTACCATAAGTCTGTGAGCAAGGACGCAGAAAGTGTATCAATTCACAGCTTCACATTTCTCTCCTCCTGCAAGTTCCCTCCTGGAAACAGCAGGACATTTGCACAGGAGTGAAAGGCAGACTATGGTCCTCATGTACTAAATACTCTGTTGCTGATAATTTAATTTAAAACCACTGGTATTTATAAATATTAAATAGCCTTGTGACACAGCTATTTTTTCGTCTCTTTATTTATTTTAGCCTTTTACCCTTTCCTCTCTCCCCGAATTTTCTCTGATTTTGCTTTCACATTCCCTTCATTGAAACTATTCCCACTTCTTTTCTCCATTACACAGATCAATCAAACTTGAGCTGATGAAGACTGATAATGATACATCAGTCCTGACATTCCAAGGGAAATACCACATCATTACATCAGCCAGTCTGCAGACCTGCAAGGTGTTGAAACATCTACTTTTGCTTAGTAACACAAGGAGAGGCTCACCCTCTAAGTACTAAAGACTTATCTTTGCCCTGAAATAAAAACCAAGATTAAACAGCAATCTGAGTATACTCTGTGGGCTATGACCCAATACATCTGATCAAAAAATGTGTGCTTTCTGTCTGATGTGATGGTTGGTGTCACCACACCGTTACAGAGAATTTTTGAGGTTTTCTTTTGAAAAACAAACAACTAAACCTTCAAAAACATGCTGACCTGGAAGATGCTTTGGGAAGAGAACATACATCAGAACATACACCAAGCAGGCTTTGCTGTTGTTTGTATATGACTTTTAAGGAGTAAAGTCCATGTCTGTGGGAGTTTGTGTCACTACATAAGGAAGACTTTCTGTGAATACTGAGAGCACTGACCAAAAATTCAGATACAAATGACAGGTCAAGAAGTTTTCAGATTGCTGGTACTTGCAGCAAGCAAACCTAATCCATTTCAATTCAATCATTATGGCAAATTTACAAAAATCAGCATCCACAAGCATTCAGAAAATATTTTATTTTCAGATGGTGTAGTACTGCAAAGCATCATCTTGTCCAACCAACCAAACCCAACCCCAGGTGGGAAGCAGTTCAGTGCTGCCTTTACCAGGCTTAACGGCTAAACTCATTCTGTCTGAGGTCAAGCTAATCTGCACCTCTTTCCTCTTTTCTCACTGTGGCTAACTGGAATCCTTATTTTATCCCTTTTTACCCTCTAGAACTGGAGATAAAATCTCTTCTTCTATGCTGGCCAGTGTGCTGAGTCTGGCCACCTCTGGTGCTGGAGAGAATTCAGAGAAACTTGTGACCCACTGCCCACAGAGCAGTCAGAACCTCATATTTTTTGGGTTTTGATGCCTTCATGCCAGCACTTCAGGGTCAGCTAGGACTGGGTCAAATTGCCTGAAGGCTGGGCTCTTAGCTCTTAATTACAATTTTCCAGATCTTTGTTTATGAATTAGAACTGAGCTTTAAATGTGCATGAAACATTCAAAGTACCTTGGAAAGGGAATGGTATGTGAATGTAATGCCTCTAAAAGTTAATGTTAAGATCCTTCTAGTGGTGATGAAATCAAGCCATGAAAGAGTCCCAACCAAATTTTCTTCAAGTTCACTATAGTAATCCAAACCAGAAAAACATCAAAAAGCCTTGTATACTCATTAAAAATGAAAAGAAAAGGTGAAAAAGTCTTGGGAATGTAACAAAATTGAGAGAAACTATTACATTACAAAACAAACAGGTTCCGTGTTCACAGTTTTGCTAAATTAGTTTGAATTAAACATTTTGTTCAGTTGGTATAGTTGGATTACAATCTACATGGGTTTAAAGTAAAAACCGTGTATTTTTTGGGAAACCCAATGGGTGCACAAACCATATAATAGTCTTGTATGTGAATATTCAGAATTTGCTGTAAGGTTACCTAAAGACGCTTTAGTCAAACAACAAAATAGAGTCAGCAAAAGCACAAAATACAGTCCAGAGAGCAGGAGAGCATCTGAGCTGGTCATACCTGCCCCACTCAGGCATCACCACTCAGATGTTACTCAGTTGTTCCAGCTTAGTGACCCAAAATAACACCTTTTGTTTGACTAAGGACAGCTCCCCAGCTGTGCTGATCTTTACCCAGATTCCTTTCTGGCTAAGTGTGGAAATTCAGGACAGAGCACTCCATAAAGTGATACCAGCTATCACTTAACTGGCACAGAAAGAAACTGGACATGGCTGCAGTGAAAGACATAGAGGTAGCATTTCTGTTAAGGTTTAAAAAAACCAAACAATACTAATTCCAGACCCAAACATCCCTGATTCAAAATCCTCTGTCACTCACCTGGAGAACACCAAACAGCTCAAAATCTTGCTGAGGCCAGTGGAAATCTTTCTGCCATTGCAGCAACAGTGACAACATGCAGCAAATGAGGCAAGAGCTATGTACAGAACTGTCACCCTTTCACAGGGAACCCTGAGCACTTGGGAGGAAGATGGGACTGCTTGTACATCACTGAACAGGGATCCTGGAGTGTCATGTGGCAGGGGAGCAGTGCAAGAGAATTGGCTAAGTGTTTCACATGCTTGGACATATCAGCAACAGAGGAGTCCTAGAAATGTTGGCTGAAAAGAACAAGCATTTGCCCTTGGGCTCATGCCTGTGTGCTCAAAACAAGGTTTGCGCTAAGATTAGGCCAAGCCTAGGTTTCCAGCTGGAGAAGTCAGGGGAATGGCTGGGTGGCCTGTGGGGCAGGAGGGAGGCAGGGAAGGAGTGTGGCTTTTGCCTACCTGCGGACGACAAGCTTCAGTTTCTTGTAGGAGCCTTTCACCAGGGAGATGGCCTCTCTCCTGGAACTGCTCAGCTCCACCTCGTTGATGTTCACCACTTCATCACCAGCCTGCAGCTTGGAAGGCAGGGAATCTGCCTTCCCTCCCTCTTCGATCTGCACAGGAGAAAGGGGAGAAGGCAAAGGTGAGACATGCCTGACACAGTTTAGCTTTCACCTGCCGAGTGTGTGTTTCTGTTGAAGGAATTGATCTACAGGCCCAAACTCTGCTCTTGGATTAAAAAAACCTGGTCTCCCTTTGCCAGCCAGCTCACACTGTGCTTGCTGCCCCTACATTTTATGAAATGTAGATGGAAGCTTGGAATCAGAAGTCAGATAGATGAGTTCTGCCAAGAAGCTCTCTTTTGAATAAGCCTGAAAAGTCTTTGGTATTTGGAAACAGTGAATGACAGCAAAATGGCCATGGAAGGCCTCTTGACAAGAGCACCCAGGCACCAGCCCAATGGCAAAGCTGGGATTAGAAGAGTTTTTTGGGGTTGTTTTTGTTGTTGTGTGGTTTGGGATTTTTGTTGTTGTTTGTTTGTTTGTGGGTTTTTTGGTAGGGTTTATTTGTTGGTTGGCTGGTTGGTTGGTTGGTTTTTATTGTTTTGGTTTTTTTTTCTTTCCAAGCTCCCCTTCATGACCCAGACACCTGATGAACAACAGCTTCTTTCTTATTGGCCAGCAGCAAAGCAGGAGCACTCAGGTGAAGGTAGTTAATGACATGCAGTGTCTGTAGGGTTTTTCAGCTAGGGATATAAAAAAAGTAGATGATCATTTGAATTTTATGAGAAAGTAAGCAGCCTGCTCAAGGCTATGTAGTGGCAAGGCTAGAAGGAGAATCCTAGGGCACTTCCCTCTGCTTGGAATGGCCCATCATGCACATGGTGTAGTGACTCCCTGTCAGTGTGCTGGCAGAAATAAGTCAGGTCTCCAAAGAAGCCTGACAAAGCAGAGGACAATAAAATCTGGCCCAGGATCTCTGAATCTCAGCCTTGTGCACTAATGCACGCTCTCTGCAAAGGCATACAGTACCATAGCAGAAGGCCAGGTTAGGCACTGCAAATCCTGTGTTTCAGGAGACTCGGGAGAGCCACTGTGTCCGAGTGCAACTGATAATTATTTTGAGTGCAAAACTTGCCACCACAAAATCTGATTTTCAAAGCATCCAGCAGTCCCTGCTCAACAGAGGCTGTGACCTGTGTTAGCAGATGTCACGGGACCCACACTTCTGTGTCACATCTCCTGGCACAGCAGAAGTATAACCTCTTCCTTCAGGCCCTCACCTTCCCAGACATCCTACTGAGACAAAGAAATGTGTCTGGATTGGATTCAGCCTCGGATCCAGGCAGGAAGGGCTGCTATTTGCAGGAGCATTATTTTCAGAGCAGTGAAATTGCATGCATACTTCTGGGAGTTGCTTTTATTTCAAGTCAGGCCAAGCAATGTGTAATTGAGCCATGCCCCAGACATGTAACTCAGCACATGCAGACACACTGCCCAGGTTTTTACCAGGGCATTAGCTTCGGTGTTGAATGGTGATTTCTCACAGGCAAAGCCGGTCTGTTCCTCTAGACCAAGGAATTCCAGCCCAGGTACCTTCTAAAACATAAAACCTGACTTCCCCAAACATCAGCCAATAAATCCTCCAAACCCCTACAAAGGCAGGTAAAAATCATTGTCATTCATCTTACCAGGAAGTCATTCCATTGATGAATGAGTTTTTTCTTTTCTTCTTAAGAATGGATAAAACCACAGGAATGAGCCTTCCCATAAAGAGTCTTGTATCACAATTACCAGGAAGGGTGAGAGATGAAACATTAGCCTTTGCTGCCAGTATAAATAAATAACAAACAAAAAATGCAGTATTGCTGCAGTTTATTGCTGCTGTAAAGCAGAACAGGTGGGTGTCATTTCAACGAAATACAATAGTGGGGTACTAGGGGTTAGATTAACTTGTGATATAGTCAACAGAAGGGATTTTCTGTTTGTTTTTGTTTTATGTTACAGCACATATAATGGAGAAAAGTCTAGCTCAGAAAAATATCTCTTGTAACAAATACCAGCTACTTCAAAGGCTGTGATACTCATCAGAAGCATTTGTGTTAACTTGTGCCTTGATGAACCCTGACCTTAAAAAAATCAATGGAATTGTGATCTGTGCTTTATCATTTAATAATTTCAATTCTATTCATATATTTGAGTTTTGTCACTTCACAGGAACACTGTTTTAAGGTTCTCTTTGCAACCACATGGGCTAGACCTTTCTTTTTCTCCTTTTTCAGTAAAAATGGACATCTAGATTCTTCCATATTCACCTTTATAAACAATGTGAAATCAAATACTTTAAGGGAAGACTAAGCCCTGCAATACTTCCGATAAGGTTGATAACGTTATTAACTGCTCTGAAAGAAATCTTTCTTCAAATCCTGATGTGTTCCAGCTTATCCTTATGCCAAGGGCTTTTAAACTGCAGCCTGCAAGGCCAAGCAGCCAGAAATAGTACCAGAGTAAAAGATGCCTTTAAGGAAAGTTTGTTAGCATGAGTACAGGGTCATCTGCAAGTAAATCCAGAGGCTGCAAGTGAAATGGTTTGCTCCTGTGTGCTTGAACTGTCCATGAGCAAGACTTAAAACCAGACCCACATTTTGCCTTTGGAAGCTTTTGATGGCAGCATCAAAACCATATTACTTATGGACTTGGAGAGAATATAAATGGAGATGTGGACTTGTATTTTATTGTTGGCACAGTTCTCTCATCTATTAGTAACCTGTTAGCCTTCTCATCTGTCATCTATCCAGCTGGGGTTACCTGGACACAAATTCCTGAAGATTCCTGAAGGAAAACATTCACAACAGGCCTGTGACCTGGTACTATTGCTCAAAGAAGTAAAACAGGCAAAAAGACTCCTAAGTTTCCATCAAAACAAGAAACAAGGCCTTGCTTCCCAAAGTAAGGCTCAGATGCTCCATGTCCATTCTTCCTTTGTATGCCTCTGAAAATATTTGTGTTTAAGGAGTGCTGATATTTCATGGGAAGGATTGATTAATTCAAACAAAACAAGCTGCACTATAAACACAGAGCTCTATCACAGTGTAACAATTATCAACAAAGCAAACAAACCTCAACATGCAGGTAACCTATTTAAATGAACACCTGCTTCACTGCACGAGGGTGCACAGAGTCCAGGATGGGGCGTGCGGGAGGCACGGAGTCAAGGATGGGAGATGTGTGCACGCCGTGCAGGCCACAGCAGCCAAATAACACCAGGTGGGGACCACTTCTGCCTGTGGTTACCTGCTCTGAACAACCTGACTCACCCCATGCACCAAATCGCCAGTGAGAGGAAATGGGAAAATGAGTTTTCCACTGTTCCCTAAATCCCCAAAGGATCTCGGTGCTGTCAGTCAGCCAGGGCAGAGCCAGCAATGCAGTCTGTTGTTTTCAGTGTGCAAGCGGAGTAGTTCAAGCAGCCACAGCATTGCCAAAATCACCCTCACTAGTGACCTGTAACAAAAATGTGATGGCCATGAGCTACAGGACCTAGTGCACGGGGTCAATCAATAGTGAACAAGACCTCTTATGGTTTATTTAAGCCAAGAGAACAAGATGAAATGCAAGCAGCAAACCTTATGACTGTGGGTGTAATGATTGTCACTCATCCATCAGGAGCAGGAGGCGCCAGCGGAAGCCAGCCAGGGACTGAAGTTTTTTTCTTTTTGGCTGGATTAGGCCAACTGCTCTGCCAAGTCAAGTTATAAGAGGTGACTCTGGCAAGCACAGGGTGGAGGAATACCTGAAAATCAGTCTGGCTTTGAACCTTTGGGGCTGGATTCATGGCTGGTCTTACTGCAGTTGCTGTGAACAGAGCCAGCTGCCTGGGCAGTGCCAGGAGGGGAGAGCAAAACTCCTCTCCTTGAAATCAGCAGGAGCATCTGTACAGCAAAACATGCCCATAGCATAAAGGCTCTTGCTTTCCATGCCTCAGTTTCCCACCTGAAAATGGACACAATTTTTCTACCTTGCTCTGTCGTGTTTAATTAATGTGTGAGTTCTCTGTGGGTGGTGATGATCCAAATCTTGGCTCTTGTTCCAGGGGATCTCTCTGCAAATCCCTAGCTCACAGATCCTGACCGTGGGGAGAGTCCATGCCAATTAGAACCATGCAACAGCAAAGTATCCCTTTCCAGAGGGTTTTCCACCATCCATCAACAGAATGGCTCCTATTTCTTGTGAAATCACATCAAACTTTCATGATTCCAGCATGTTCCACACACCTCTTTCTTTTTCCTGTTTACCACAAACCCATCTAGCTGATTCTTTCAGGCTCTTTTGGAAGGAGAGGACAAGGAGCTTCCTGCTAAGCTGGCCTCTCCTGAAGTTCATCCACTTCAAAAGGCCTCCACAGCCTCCTCAGGCCGATGCAAACTCCAGTCTTTCTGTTGTCTTTTCTGCAGTAAAGCCTTCCATGCCCACTGCCCTTTGCTGAAAACCCCAAAGGCCTCCCCTGGTCCTGCTTTGCATGAACATTCCAGACCATTTTCTTGCATTAGGGGAGGCTTCTTGTCACTCAATAGATCCTGCAGGAGTCTTCAAACCCATGTGTTTCCCCTTTTTTTGGCTTACTGTAAAAGCAAGAAGTTGCTTAAGCAGATCACCAAGGATACATAAGACTTACTACCACTGCCTTTTGTTTGGCTCACTATGGTTACTGTAGGTTCGGAGAACACTGGCTAACTGAGAGCCTTTCTTGATTATTTTAAAGAAGTTTTCTTTATTTATTCCTCTTTCCCCTTTCTTCGAGGAGCTTTTGTAACTACAAATTCTCTGCAGCGCTTAAGATGGATTATTCCATCTTTGTGTCCTTTCTATGATGAATGGTACATGTGATTCCTAAGCTGCAAACTTACTTGCTTAAGTTTCTCAATAAAAAAGAGGAGCAATCAAGAAAGATGTGTGCACACTGTATGCAGTGGCACAGGTGAGAGCAGAGCCACCTGTGAGTAGCAGGTTAGGACAATTCCTGAGGGACACCAGGTGATGCTCTGGAAAAAACACCAAGGCAGCATTGTTGGGTGTTGACAGAAGCAGCAGCAATTGCAATGACAAACTATTGCCCTTTTCGTGTCAGATATTGTAATGATGGGAAGAGAAGCATCACAAATGACCTGCTGGAGGTGGCTGTTCAGAATTCCGGAGCTGCTGAAAAAGATTTTATAGGAACTGACAGAGTGAAAGAGGAAGAAATTTTGCCCCATGAAGGAACAGAGAGAGAGAGCTTCCTCCGATGCAGGAAGTCCCTGACTTTTCCAGAAGCAGCATTACAGAAAAATGTTATCTGCTTTAGACATCCTGTTTTCAAATATTTTACTGGAACCATTTCCATTTTTTCCAGTGGAAAGATGCATTTCCAGTTAATCCGGGGTTCATCTCTTCACAAGGTCGTTAGCACCAGTGCAATGCAAGGGAAAGGGTTAAACCAGCAGTGCCTTTGAGAGAAAACACAGAAACTCTGACTGTACCTATTCCAAATTCAACAGCCAAGATTTTAATCACTTTTCATTGCCCAGACTGGAACTTCAAACAGGAAAGACTGGGATCTTTAATTTCTTTGCCTGTCCACTATCAGGTGTAGCACAGCCACACCAGACCAGTTGTGCATTGCACCCAGTAAGGAGCAAGGCACATATATTTTGGCTGGCTCAGAAAACTCGTTGAGTTGCTGAATTGATGTGGGCTTTGTGTTGGAGATTTTTAATCCCCTTTGGAGTTCAGAGTTGGTTCTCAAACCTTAAAAACAAAGTTGCAGAGCTGCTGAATGTCTCCAGAGAATAAGCTGCTCCCTCGTTCAACCTTAATGCCATGTTACAATTTGGGGGCAGCGACATGCAACAGACAGAAATTCCTCCCCATTGTCCCCAGCCTCTGTGTCAGCATGACAGAACAGTTAACACAATTCAATCAAGAAGTAGTTAAGTCAAAGGTCTTCCCCTGGAGCCTTGTCTCTGCTGGATTTCTCCATCCCTGGTGCAGACATGCATCTTGAGAGAATTCAGCTATTGACATTAACTCCAAGCTAAGGAAATAGTTTCCAAATTAGTTATTGTTTTATGCTGCGGGGAAGCAAGCAAGGTAGTTTTTTCTCATAGTGTTCTGGATTGTTCTACAGTAACATTTCTGCTCCCAAGTGCAAAGCATAGTAGTGGACAGAATAATTTATTACAGGTAATCATACAAGGTTCGTATTAAATTATTTCACTTGAGAGGCTGAACTTTATTCAGTGGAAGAACAAGTTAAACTCTACAGTTTTGAAGGGTTAGCAGTGCCCTGAAACCTTTCCAATCCTCTAAGTAAATTTGTTCTTTAATACAGGCAAAACATGGCATTTTCTCCCACACTCAACCTGAACGTGTTCACTCACATCCAGGATGTGAGTGAAAGTGGTACAGATGGCACAGTGACTGTGGGCACCAAAGCAGCAATCCAGCTGCAGATATGCCGGGGGATCTGTGCAGGGGGGATGCGAGTTACTGACAAGTGGTGAGGATTCAAGGTCATTCCTAGGACTACCCTACAGACTGCAACACTTCCACACTTTTTCATTTCCTGCGTGATTGTTTCCTCTCCTGGGAGCAAGGTTAATCTCAGCAGCCAGCCTCTCAGCAAAAAGTGGCAAGAAGTGAATGGAAAACAGATTGCTGGCTTCGGCTCCAAGAGATAAGGAGACATGCCTGGATGAGTTTGCGTCTGACTCCTCTTGGTGACTCTAAATTCCTAAGCCAGTGGAGGAAAGAAGGCTTAGCTCTTAAGATAATTTTCCACCTTCTTAAGCACAAAACTGTTAGGCTCCCACAGAGATTTTTACATTTAAAAGAGGAAGGGGCAGGGAAAATCAAGTCTTATTTCAACTAATGAGCAAAGAAAGATGAGCCTATGATGCAGCTTTGATTCAGACCTTCAAGAATCCTCCAGGATCTTTTCTGTAATAAGAGGCAAAACTAAAAATAAATTTTCTCCACCCGTCTTCGTATATACAAGACAAGGAACTAATCTGTGTTTGCTGTGGGTAACGCCTAGAGCTGTATCAGGTCCCTCTTTTACAGGAACGGTACAAACACCTCATCATGGACTATTCCTGCCCCAGGCCCTCCAGAATGAAGGGGCAGGTTTGAAAAACAGAGGGACGGGAAACAGATTTGGAAAAGCTGTGATGAGCAAGCAGAGAGACAGCACCGAAATTGGCTCTCAGCTACACATTGGCAACATATGGACTGAACAGCTGCAGGAAGAGCAGCTGCAGGACAGGGCAAAACCAGCTGGTTCTCAGCCAGAATAAATCCAATCACCCGTGCTTCTTCCTGCCTTTCCCTCCTGTTGCTCACAGCCTACAGCAACTAGGCAAGGCAAGGAAGGACTGAGGTGCACCAGGGTCAGCTACAGAACAATGATGCCAGTACAGCTGCAGAGCAGTGCTTGCCCTTTGAGGGACCACTTTCTCCTGCTCTTCCTCAGCTTCAGGCATGAGGCCAGCTCCCATCCCAGCCTGCAGAACATAACCTGCCTGTGCTCCTGGGAATCAGAGAGCCTTACTTCTCTGCTCACTGTTTGGTTTTTTCAAACAATCCATTCCAAGCGTGCCACAGAGGGTATAGCACCAGGTGACACAAATATAGGGGCCTGAGCACATTAACTTGATCCTGTTTGGTCTGCAGTGATTATCGGCTGGTATCAGCTCAAGGGGCTACAAGAACTCATTCACTGTTCCTCTGTTGTCACTGATACAGCTCGCCCCTCTCCAGAGCACACAAAGCCAATGCCTGCACATGGCTGAGAGTTAATATTTGCTTCTCAAAGGGAGAGTTAAAAATAGCTGTTTGCCAAAGAGTCTGCTGGAAAGGTCTTCTGCACTGCCCCAAACACGCCCAAGGACTCCTTTTTTTCACCTTGTTTTGCCATCCCGCCCCCAACCTTACCACCCTTCCTCATATTCCTCACAAAGTGTCAGTAATTAGATACCCAGTTCCTACAACATTTTGACAGTGAGCCCATTACAGCCTAGGCAAGAGGCTATCAAACAGGTGGCCACCCAGCATAGAAGAAAGCACTGCCTCACAGCTACAGAGTCCATGGCACTCAGTGCTCCTTACCCAGTGCACACATCCCTCAAAAATGGAGATGAGCCTGTGAAAACAACTGTGATTACTAAAAAACTGAGGTAAGGTGCTGCTCAGGGACTGCCTGAACCTTACAAAGTTTAGTTTATACAGTCAATGGCATTAGCTGTTCCCTAATCCTTCCCACCTGTACAGAGCCACGCACTGTCTCCAAATAGCCCTTCTTGGTGGTTGCAGTGTATCCCTCAAACGATGGGATGTCATGGACTAACATTTGCTCACAAACCAAAAGGTAAAAGGTGCAAGAATTGGCCCACCTCAAAAATGCCACCTTTGGCGCAGAGGGCAAATGGATCAGCATAAGGACATATTATTTTTTGCTGCTGGCAGATTGTTTTGCTTTGCACTCCACAACCTTCTGTAACTTCCGTTCCCTCCTTCTGCCCGTCCTTGCCATCTAGGAAAGCAGGCCAGTTGGAGATATGTCTGCAAAATTGTATTTATTCCCTACTCCAAGGACAGCTTTCAAAGGTTGGGGAAAGCTAACCCTAGCCATAGAAAGAAATTCAGTTACTGCTTTAATCTTCTGGCTGTTCTAAAATCACAGTGCAAATGGCAATGTTTGGAACTTGCTTTTCACTCCTTGTTACATAGCACTGCCTTGTGCCCTTCTCTGCAGGATGCTTAACAAGTTTTCCCAGACTTTTGTATTATTTTTTATACTTGCTTCTATGACCTATGTCACCACAACCCCCTGAGGCTTGATAGGGCAACTGACAGCCAGGAGACTTTCTTTGGATTGTCTCATTTTGGGGTAACTGGAAAATATTCCAGAAAATATGGCTGAGACATACACACCTGGGATTGGATCAGAGGAGAAAGGAGACAATCAGCAGCTCTCAAAGTACAGTTGTTGAGGGTTTTTTTCATCACATGATAAGGCAGTGAACTTCCTGCCTTGGCATATTGCTCACATTAATTCAAAGCAGAAATGTCAAGAAAATCCACTTTGCATCAGGTAATTCCATAAATTAGGTGAATCTAAAACGATGGGATTTTCTGGCTACTGGAACAGGTAGTATTCCTGCATCCTGTAGACAGATCCTTGGCCCCAGCATGGCCAGTTACTGCTTTTGATGTTTGCCACTTCTCTTTTCCTTATTTCCCTTCCCCAATATTAACACTTCCATTATACCTATTATAAATAGCAATAATGATAGTAATGAAAACAGCAGTAATCATCCTCAAGAACTTTCCTTCCATTAGCTAATTTGACCTTTCAACACCATGGGGAGACAGCAGGAAGTATTGTTCCTAAATTAGAGGGGAATAAAAACAGGAGCCATGTTTATGTAACTTTTCCAGGGTCACAGAAAGCACCACACAGCAGCACTGGAGCCACACTCCCTGCTCTGACTGAGGTCATGCTGCTCTGATGCCAACCCAGACTCCCCGCCTTTACTATTTCATCCACGTCCCCAGCACCAGGGCATCTTCTCTCACAGCAATGTTCCCTTTCCTACAACCATGAAGAACTGCTCTTGGATGTCCTTCCATCATTATTTCTGGTTTCCCACTTGTCTCCACAGCTTTCATTCTCCTCTGTTTGCTGCAGTTGTCCTCTCACTCATGATGCTGTCATTTCCCTTCCTCCCTTTTGCCCTTCATCATGCTCTTTCTTCCTTCCTGAGCCCAGTGATACAAACTACTAACCACTAAACAGTCTATATCTGAGAGGAAATAAAAACAGATGATGCAGCAGAGCCATGCTTGATGAACCGACCGAAGCTCTTGCCAGGACTCAATAGCTGCTGAAGGGATTTAGATATTCACTTCTCTCATTTTAATGAGAATCAGACATCAAAATTTTTAGGGATTCTTTGAAGATCAAAGCTTAGAAAAGCCAACAGCAAATAAAACTCAGTTCAACATTCGGAGAGGTGTCCTTCAGGGCACTGGCATCCTAGGGATGAGAAGGAAAAGCTAACAGACTTTCCAGAAGGAGCTGGGCCGGCTCACCCCAGCATCTTGACTCACTGCCAGGTCACACACCCTGCACAATGCCACAGCCAGAGCTCCCCTCGGACCAGAGAATGGATGGCAACAGCGTGCGGCTCAGAGCGACGGTGCTGGGACAAAAGAGGAATTTAAAGAGGAATTTCACGGTCCAAGCCATTGTCATCACATCACTCTTGGCAAACTCTTTCTTTATTCCCCCAGCCTTCTGTAATTATTAGAAAGTCTTCTCAAGTGAATTTAGTGCCCATGAAAGATGCCAGCCTCACAGCCCGGGAGATTCCTTTTCCTTGCCTACAGATCAGCTCATCACCCTTCCTCCCTGCTGCCTTCTTCCTAGTTTCTTTTGTCTCCAAGAAAGACTCTACCTCTGAGATCCTCAGGGATGGTCAGCTCCACAGATCCAAGTGCAGCAACTATTTTTTAAAAACTGGACATTTCTGTGTACCAGGCTATCCAAATGGAAAAGAGCACGGGAACTGAAGAGCCTGTTCTTGCTCTGGCCGTGTGGATGCCTTGATGCGCTTCCTGGTCTTCCTGAGAGGAGAGAATGGAGCACTAAACCCTACGAGGGACATAGCCTGCCCTGGTCGGTTTGCCCCTGCAGTCACTATCCCCGTCCTCTGCTGCCACCCCGCGGCTGCTCGACAATCAGGGGACAACTGCTTTTCCACAGAACTCATTTTTCAATGGAAATAATTTTTCAGTTACTACTGTTGTTCTGAAAATAGAGCAGTGCTGCACTTAAGCCACAGTGAATATGTGAAATGTTCAAAGGCAGATGCTTGAATAAATTTTATTGTGTGGGAAAGTAAGAAAAAACTGCTGAAGAGTGGTATTTACCTTATTTCTCAATATAAATACTAAAAACCCAGGCAGACTCATCAGGAAATGCTGCAGTTCTCTAAGTTGTCTAAGTACAAAATGAGAGGAAAGGGGTCCTGATCCCTTCAGTTTGTCTGGCTGATATCTTTCAATGCTTTCTACTCTGAGAGATATGACCTCTGAGGTCTCTTTTTCCCTCTGTTTCCTGATGGTATCGTCCTTTTTCCTGATAGTATCCTACACCTTGTGGTTGAGAGCCCGTTGCCTGTTAGTTTGTCTTGAAAGCACCTTAGGCTGCCAAAAGTTGGATAAAATTCATGTTAACCAGCACAGAATTAATTTTGTTCACTCTCTGTGTCAACTCTTTAACTACTGCCCAAGAGGCCAAAAGCCCCTGAAATTCCCTGCCCACATGTCAGCCAAAATATCTTCAACCTGCATGGGGATGTTTTTCACCAGCTCAAGAGAATGCTGGAGCAATTTGGAAACTGAGATGATAGCTGGCTTAACTAGGGATTAACAAGGCATTTCATAGCACTCTGTGGATTTTTTTATTAATTTTATACTGGAGATGCAAACATTAATAGTGCAAAAACTGCCAGGGTGGGGGATGAAAGACATTTGTTCTCTTCTGCCTTAAAAAAAAAAGCCTTCAGATGTGGGTGACAGAGAAAGGTGCCACCTAAAGCCACTCTCACAGTCACACACAGCACCTATCCCTCTCTTTGCCTGAATCCTCTGAAGTAGCCACATTGTGATGGAACTGTCTTATCCAGACATTTTCGGGAGGAGAATTTATACCTGCATTTCCAAGCTTATTCATTTACCAAGCCAAACACTTTTTGGCAAAACTATTTTTAGCTGCAGTAGATACACAAATGAGTTCAGCTGCAGTTCAATTTGAGGCAGGTCCAAGTTTCCAGAGCTGTCAGGTGCCACAGAGATGGATGAGGTAAACATACCTGAAAAACACCAGGCACATTGCCCGCTGTCTTCCTCCTTCCTGTGTGCTTTGGATTTACATCTTGCCCTGCATCTCAAGGATGACATGTAAATGCCTTTCTAGAGGAAGGGTTTCAAATTGTTGTTCCGCCATATGTGCCAGGGAAAACTCCCATACAAGTATTGCAAACACAAACTGAACACACACATTCCCTTCCTGCCTTCTCCTCCACTTGGTCGCATTTCCTGGTTTCTCACAGTTTTCTACTTTTTTTTCTTTTCTTCTGCTCTTCTGTTTCCAAAAATGTCATTGAAAATAAACTGACAGGACAAACAACTCTGAGATTCCCACTAGAAAGAGTGATGTGAAATGACATGTTCAACTCTCAGCAGTGAAAGGCCCTTGATCTCAGGAAGAACTGGATTATAAAGATTCCATATCCCAATTTTATATCTGAACTAGAGCAGCACACAAAATGTGCCCTAACTCCTGCTTCATGAGAAGGCCATTTGGCTTGCTGGCCTCCTCTTTTCTTGCACATAGTGCCAGGTTCTGGAGGTATTGTTACAAACACAGGGTGATGAATGAATCCAGGTACAAGGAGCATTTTGTATCCAAATATTGCACAACCTTTTCCATTTTCTTAGCTTCAGTCTTAAGCATTGAAAAATCATATTCCTGCTTTACACAATGCACTGGAAATTTTACCCTTGCATCCTGGGGCGGGAGGAGGAAGGAGAAGAGCAGGGATAACTACAAATGAAGGGAATGTGCCTGCTAAAGCCAGCCAGTACACAGAGGCTAAAGAGCATTTCTTTAATTGCTGTAGCTCCAGGGGATAAGGCAGCAGGCACATGTTTTTATAAGCTGACTTACACATTAATGAAAATCCCAGGACATTCCTCTAAGAGCAGAGGCATTAGTGGCAGCTGGGATGCTGGCCAAATTCCAGTGAAGGTAACTACACTGTTTCCCTACAGTCTCCCCGCCACTTCAGTGAATGTTGTCCATTGTTTCAGCTCCAAGTCCCTCCGCAGCATCCCTGAGATGTACAGTTCTCTGAGACAACATTCTCACTTAAGGAATCTTGGTGGAATTTAAAAATAGGACCTGTGAATGATGACAATGTCCTTTCTGGCAAACAATTTTGCAACAACAGCTTTGAGACAAACGAGCTGCAGAAAACTAGAAGATTGCATAAAAGTTCCAAGAGGAAAGAACAAAACGTACACTGGAAACCTCAAAGCAGAAATACAGTGGCAGACACTTCTCTGTTTGAAATTAGTTTAATTAATAGCCTTCCAGGGACTTGCCCATGCATTGCTAAATTCAGTATATGCCTTTTCCATTTCATGGAGTTTGGATGAAGCCTATACAGAAGGATTTTTCAGGGAAAAAATTCCACTTGGGGGCTTGGAATGGGTATTTCCTTTGCTATGGCTACAGATGGCCAGTAGTAACCCTTCTTCCAGGCTTCCAAATTTTTAAAGATACCATTTCTCTCAGAGGAAGTGTCTTCGTGTGAGTTGGTGAAAACCAGGCGCTGCCTTGTCTGTATCAAAGCAGGCTGTACTGAATTTGTGAAAAGCTTGGATGAGCTTTGAAGACCAGCTCACATTCAAAGGGCCTGGCAGGAGAAGAGCAAAACCACAGGGGAGTGGGACAACAAACCCTAAGGCTGCAAGTGAGTTTCCAGCTGTCCCAGCAGAGACTTTTGGGAACGCTAATATTGAACTGCTGCTGTTTGCTCTCACCCTTGCCAACATAATAATTAAAAACGTACAGTGCTGGCCCTTTGAAAAGCTGCACAGAGCACCAGTTCCAGTAAAATCCCAGCACCTACTCCTCAAGCTGAATTGGGAGCAAAGCCAGCTTACTCTCTTTTAGTTGAATCTCCCTTTTGCTGACAGGACAGACCCCCAGATTTGAACAAAGCCTGAGCAGTTTGACTCCCTCCTGCATTCTGGCCCTTACTGAGGATTAATGCCTTCATTGCATGGAGAGGCAAAACACAGGGTATGAAAACAGCATGGTGATCATGGTGGCCTCTTGACTGTTCCTGTTGGGTCCTAGAGATCCCTATGAAAATTGCAGATGTAACTGTGTGCTGATGTACGTCTTCAGAGCTATAGAGTGTGCAATGCAGGCATGGAGTCTCTCCTCTCTACTCGCCACTACTATTGTCACCATTTGTCACAAGAACTGCCTTCAGTTGGATGTCCATCTGTGGGGAAGCTGGTTTCCACTACTGATAAAATATATAAACTGCAGAAGCCAGCCATGGCTTTCAGAGGAGCCCAGGTGACTGTGGCCAGTGCATGATCTCAGCGATGTTTTCCACTCAGCCATCCCTGTCCTGATTGATTAACTGAGTGGGGGCTGAAGGAGCAGCATGCAGTACTTAGCTAATTACACTGCCCGAGGTCTTTTGTCCTGCTGCCGCTGGATCGCCTCAATTGATTCTTTCAGTCCCTAAACAGCTTTGTGGGCTGCATGCCTGGGCAGAATAAGGTCTTTTGTCATACTTTAATGAACGAAAATGTTTTAAATCCTCTCCTTCTCCCTCCACTCCAAGTAGCAGCAAGGGTAACCCTGGTGCAAGGACAGCTGTACTGGCTGATGGGTGTCTGTAACCGTGAACATTCTCCTCCTCCAAGGCTGTGGGATTTTACAAGCTTCCCAGCATCTGATCTATCTAAGATATCTACCTCCATCTCCATGGACTACAGGGGATTTAAGTCTTGGACGTCTTCTAGAATACAGCTAAAAACATGTTAAATGCATGAACATTCAGTATGATAATACAGGTTTGTGAGTAATTCCTGCATAAACCAATCTGAAACTTTTCTTCTGGGGCAAAAATAATTAAAAATAAAAATTGCGCCTTCAGTTTAATCTTCTCCCTGCAGCATCCAACTACTGGTGACGTATTTTCTGTAGTTAAACTAAAAACGCTAATATTCCATTTAAAACATGGGATTGGTAGTATCCCACTGAAGTTCTCCACAAAATATCTCCTAGTTCATTAATCTAATAAACTTCCACATATAATGAACACTTTCTCAGCATTGTCCAGAGTCATTAATCCTGGCCCAGCCTCCCAAAGTACAAGTTGTAAAACACAGATGTCACAGCCGAGCTATGAGCTGACCGTGTGGTGCTCTACATGCTCATTCTCCAGAGCTGGTTGTTTTTCAGATGGCTGAGTTTTCGATGTGAATTAAAGTGATTAATAAATGAAAAGGCTCTTATCATCCATTCCTGTGCTCACAGTCCCTGAACAATTTTGCCCTACCAATTGCCAACTAAGCTGTAATAGCTCACAGCATATGCTTCATCACTTCATGGTCAAAATTCTTAATCTGAGTAATAAGGGCAAACCCCATTCCTTTTTCCAAAGGAATGGACGTGGGGAAGGAGAGAACACCTTGGGACTAACAAGCAGTCTTTAACCCACCGTGATCAGAAAATAAAGGCGTGCTGCTCTTTTGAGACTGCTGTTTACACTGAATGGGCTCCACGTCAGATTTGTTCCCTTGGAGTTCAAGTAAGTTGGTTCCAGTGCCAGCTTGGCGTGTCTGAAACGCTAATTGTCTTGTTTCCATTTCACACATCATCATCACAGTAACATTTCTGGAACTGGGAGACAAATGCCAGTTTGACTGGAAGGCAGACTGAAACACAGCCAGAGAACCTGCAAGTTTAGTGCAACTTCAAATACGTCTTTTCCCTGGCCCAATAAAAAAGTAAGATGCTGGGAAAACTGCAGCCCTATGCTTTGGTTTAAAAACTATTGTTTAAAATAAGGGCTTTTGCTGAAATGCTCACAATATGTTTAGGTGTCTGCTTGTACCTCATAGTCTCATAAAAGCTTCTTTCATACAGGAATTACAGAGAAGAAATCAATGTATAAAGGCCCAGGTCCCCAAATGCGCACAGGTGAAATCCACTTGGATTTGTGCACCAAAGCAGGACATGTCAATACAATTCTTTGCAGATTTTAAAATACTATAGGAACAGAATTAAAACCAGAATTTTACTCTTTGACTGACAATGAAGAAACAAATGCATACAGGAAACGAATGGGATAGGAGAATGCATTAAGCCAGTTAACACAACATTTCTCTTATCGGTCCAAAATCGCAGACCAAGTTTTAATATCTAGTGGTCGGGCATTGTCTAGCTCCATTACCTCAGCAGACGGTTTAGAAGTTGGGCACAGGATTCACTGAATATAGATGGTTCACTGGGTGCAGGGAACCAAAGCCATGAAATATATAGAGCCAAGCTTCCCAAAATATTCTTGTCTAATACCCCTCATTATGCAGACTTTCATACTGTGGAAACACATCCATAGTGGAGTTTAGGAAACTTTCAGTTTTGAAACCATTTTTCCAATTATCCATTGCAAGTATCCACCCTGCTGCTTCATCAAACGATTCTGTGATCCCTTCCAACCTCACATGGAAGTGGCTGGTCTTGAAGCAGATGTCAGCCAACAGATATTTCTTCTTTCTCTCTTGGGAGGATGATGATAAGTGTTCCTCATGTTTTCAACAGGAAAGAGTACTGTCTGAATAAAACCTGCGTGGCTCGGTATTTGGGCAGCACAAGAACTCGCTCAACTGAACAACATTGTGTATTTTTTAGATTTCTCTGCATTTTTTCCTGTCTCCTCCTTTCTGAAGGGTCAGTTCAGAGGCTGAATGTCCTGCTAAAGCAGTACATGAAATTCTGTTCAAGGATGCTGAACACTGTGCCTGAGCTTTATGCATAACATTGCCTACCTGAATTCCTGAGTCTTTTCCTTGTGACAGAGCAATATGCCAAAGTAGTTAGTTTTGTACCTTAGGGACACATTATTCACTCCAGTGAAAGAAAAACACAGAGCGATTTCTCAGCCGAGATCCCGGTGTTGCTCCAGTATAACGTGCTTATTTATATCAGCTAAAGCATTGGCCTTTGGAAATCATTGCTCTGTGCATTTGCATCTGGTGATTTTGATGAATCAGGGAGTTTTCTTGGGAATCACGAAGAAGGTGATATTGAACCAGGATCTAAGGAAAAGGTCCCATGGCCATTCAGCATCCTACAAGTTTTTCTTCAGAATTCAAAGAAAAAATACCATCATAATTTATTTCCTAAGGCCTGGCCACTCTGTCATATGAAAGGTCCCCTCTCAATAGTTCAGACACAGCACTCACATCTCTTTCTCCCATCAATAGCTAATTCCAAGTCCAGTTGTGGCCTGGAAAAAAACAGGGAAGGTGTGAAGCAAAGCAGTATCAGACAGGAGATGTTAGTTCTCCTGCTTCTGGGAAAGAAGCAGCCCAGATTAAAAAATGCTGTTCTTTGATGCCATAGCGCAGATTTGGGATATTGGCCAACTCGCAAGGGCTGTCCTTGGATGACTTTGCCTTCGTGTCTCCATTTCTCCAGGCAGATAATAATGCTCATCCATCACACATAAATAGCCAGAACCAAATTCTGCTTCAGCTACGTCAGGGTGCAGCAGAAGAAACACTGCTGACACCTCACTCACTCTTTCCAGATTCACCACAGGACAATTCCAGGAGCAGATTCCCGCCCTGATTGTTCATCACGCCCCTCACAGAGGCACTCAAGGACATTACTTTGAAACCCTTGTTGTGCAACAGCCCAAAAAGCCCTCTGTGTCCACATTAGTCTCATGGCCCATCACCTACAACTATGATTTTGTTATGTTTCTTCTCTTGTCTTGCATCTCCTGTGTGCCAGCAGGAGGACCTCAAATGGCCCCAAAACTGAAGTGAGGTAAAAGAGGGCATAAGTGGGGACCAGAGGTAGAAGTGGATTGTAAACAGCAGCTCCCTGGTCCTGCCACAGGGCCCCTTCTCTTGAACCACAGTGCTTTCCTCACTGACCAGGAATTAAACTGCCCAAAGCCACAGTGCAGAAAGGATCAGGCCTGTAAGCTGGTTTCACTTTTATTATTTGTTCCTAATCTCCCGTCAGTTCCCACGCTATTGATCACCCCACAGCAAAAGCTTCCAATGAACAATGGATCTGTGGTTAATGAGTCCCAGGAATTACTCTCACCTTGCTTGAGCCCTTGGGGTGAGAAAGTTAAGTGCTCCTGTACAAGCTCAAGTGACTGCTCACCATTTCCTTAATATTCCCTCTCTTTGTGTTTTGCAGTTTGCCTTCTGCTGAGCTAATGTTTATTTTTCCAAAGAGCAGTTATTGTGGTAAACTGATATCAAACCAGCAGTGTGGGAAATAAGATTTCATCTCCTGTACTTCAACACTTCATCCAGGAAGGCAAAGAGAGCCAACCTAAGTACGTTCTTTGTCTTTAACAAGGATGACACCTTGTTGCTAGTGCAGTGGTGATGGCGGTCACTCCTTGATGCTGACTGGGTCTCTCTCACCAGTGATTTTCCATGATTTAGATTCTGTGGCTTTTTCTAAAGGAGAAGATACTGCATACTCCTCATTCAATGGGAAAACCCCTTTGGCACATCAGCATCTGTTGCTGTTATCTAGGTACTGTGACACCAGGACCACTAGGAAGATGATTCTTTGCTGTTTGCTCATCTTATTCACACCCTTGAGCATGTTTTACTTTACCCACATAGGTAATATTATATAAAATAATCAGATTTCTGAGCTGAGAATGGACTAGGCCCCATTTGTGTGTTTGTAGACTTCTGCTATCCAAAACTGTGGAAGAAAAAAATGTCAATTTGTGGTTGTGGAGTGCAGATGATTCTTTATGGTTAATATAACTCTCTAAGAATGTTTGCTATTCTAATCTTGCTGAGTAATCTTTCTTCTTCTAAAGTTTTAATCTTGTTTAAGGAATAAATGTGTGATATTGTGTAAGAAAAGCCAATCAACTGCTCAGGCTCTAGCTGGGAAGCAATGTGAGTTCCCCTTTGCACAAGCTCTTCTCAAATGCGATTGTTTCCCCAGTGTCAAATTCCATGGATTTTAGCAGCTGAATGGGTACAAAATTTGACATGGTCAGAAACGTGTGCTTATAAAAACTTATTACCACTGAATAGCTGGTGCATTCTTGGTGCACTCATGTGCAAAGTGCCCTTGGAGAGGGCTGGCTGGCAGCACCTCTGGGCCTCATTAGCACACACACGCACACATCCCAGCCTCCCTCCAACACCGCTCTGCCTGTTCCCATGTGCCATGGGGAGGGGACGCGTGAGGCTGCGCAGAGCCAGCACCCTCATGCAGCAGCTGTCCTCAGTTAACCCTGGGGCTAGCCCAGGCAGGGCACAGCCACCACAGCTCCTCCAGCCAAGGCAAGTCCTGCAGCTGAGGCAGCTCTGGAGGGCGAGAGCTCACGTGCAGGGAATTACAGCCAGAGCAATGCTGAACTGAGAACAAGGTTGGGCAGAAATACCAAATCTCGTGACCTTCCAGCTGACATTGCTGCTCAGGGGTTCTGTTGGGCACCAGCACAGAGAGAGCTCCCATCTCCATAGCAGGCTCCACCAGGCCAATAAAGTCCACCAAGTTATGGTGAGCTACAGGCACGTTTGGATGCCTGGGTCACTGTTACCCAATCCTACGGCACCAATGCAAATGGAGCCCACAGGGTTGTATCTATCTTAGAGTCACCGAGTGGTTTAGGTTTGAAAGGACTATAAAGACCATGTAGTTCCAGCCCCTGCCATGGGCAGGAATACCTTCCACTATCCCAGGTTGCTCCAAGCCCCGTCCAGCCCGGCCTTGGACACTGCCAGGATGCACAAAGCCAATGGCTCACATAGCATACGAGTACCAGAGCAGTGTATACATCAGCTTTAAGAAAAGCTGCTTCACTTACTCTCACAAGTTGCTCCACTGACAAGGCCTTACACTACCAAACCCTCTTTGCCTGGATTAGTGATATCCCTAGACTTAGAGACAAATCTCACAAGTTATTTGGAATAGTTGAAGTAACAAGGTTTTGGCAGCCAAGGCTCTGTGGGGAGGTCAAGCACAAATGCTGAGCACACGGTGCCTCCTGCCTGGCCTTATCCAGCTCCACACATTCTTCTGCTTAGAGAGGAGCTTTTTAGCTCAGGCAGAGGGAACTCTGGTCCTCCTGACAGACCTGGGGATGATGGTCATCATAGGATCTCTTTCCCTGCCTCTCTGCACTGCAGCATTCACAACCAAAGGGCCACAGTATCCCCTCTGGGAGGAAAGACATCAAGGGTAAGAGCTCTGGGTGTGAATAAATAAGTGCAGTTGCCATTAGGGAATTTGAATGAGAAAGTCAGATTTTTTTATGAGTATTCAAATAATTCCAGGAAAACCTCCATAGACACCGAGTGCTCCTGCAAATCCAGTTCTCATCTACTTTGCTTAAAGAGCACTCATCCACTTTTCTAAAGCCTATGTGACTTAGGTGATTAAATCCAATCAGTGTCATGTTAATAGTGGAAACATTTCCCAACACACATGGATTCTGATAAGATATTTATTAAAAATAAAACAGCCTGAAGGTCCCTATTTCTAAAACAAAAAGTTACAATTTCTTGATTAAAATTAGTGTGTCATTATTTGATTTGATTTTAGTAGTTGAAGCTATCTCCGGAAATCATCAAAACTAAAAGTGTTATTGAAATAAACCATCTGGATCAAGTGCAAATATTTTTTTAACATCCAGTGACCTGAAAATCCATTTTTCACTCAGCTCCAGTTACCAATAATAATAAAGAAAGCAAAATATCTTTCTCCATTAGAAATATGAAATGCACAGGAATAATATCCAGTGATATCATCACATCCATTCCATTATGAAAGTTCTGCCTTACTACCTAAGTTTTCCTAGGAGCTTAAGATATGCCTTGTACTATTATTAAAAGGATTTAAAGGGGGTTTCTGGTAAGGTTCAGCTCTATTTCACCAGCAGTCAAAAGGTAAAAATAAGCCCCAAAGATAATAAGGAATGTCATTCATAGGTGGGATGAGGGCTAAATTGCTCCACATTCAACCAGAGCTTTAGTTTAAAAGACAAGAGCAGGGCATCCTTATTATTTAGCTATATTGATTCCAGTGGCAAGAACAAGACTGCTTCCACATGAAGGTTAAATGCAGTAAAGGATTTGATCCCTAAGAGGCAGGGAAGAAGGAGTAAGTTTAAAGGGTTGAAACTTTTAACTTAGACATTTTTAAAGCAGAATACTTCAGGTTTGGTCTTGGAGATAATTTTTATTTCAAAGTTTACCTGCATTTATTATACAGCATTAAACAAAACTTGTCAGTTCCACACAAGTCCCTGATTTTTTTTCTGTTCTTTCCCTCTTGCCATGATTTTGGTTCAGGGTCAACAAGAACCAGTCTCTTTATACAGGCCACGAAACCAAGAATGTGACATGGTTCTACATTCTTTAAGCTTTCCATGTATTAAAAATTAGTATTTATGCTGTGATCAATATGCAGTGAGTAAATGAAAATTGTAGATCCAAGTGAACAACCAAACTCCTGACACTGCCTGCTCCAAGTGCACATCTCCTCCTACACTCCCCCCAAGCCAGCAATGCAGAAAGCCAGATATACAGAAAGAGAAAAGGAATTTCCTAAGTCCCCAGGCCAACAAAATTCTTCCTCTGTTCTCTTCCGCACCAGGGTCTTTGGGTTTCCAGCATTTTTCTTCCTGGCTGCTGTTAGTTTTGGCAAGAGCAGTAATACCACTAAGAAGCTAGAGACCCTCTCTTCCATTCCCAAACCAATTTAGCTAACTTAAACCAGCAAAACCCTCCCCCCGACACCTTCTTATCAGCTGGAATTTCCACTAGTGCCTGAGGAACAGAGGAAATCAGAAAGCATACTACAACCCAGCAGGAAATATTTCTGACCATGATTCATGCTTCCTTTAGCAGTGGAACAGAATCTTTGCAGATCTTTGGGGATCCTTGGAAGAATTCCATTTACTACTCTCCAGGCCATATTTTCCTGTGAAAACCTTACTACACAACAGAAGCATTAACGGATTCAGAGTAAAATAAGAAAAGATGTATTATCCTAAAGATTTGGAGAAGAGGGAGAGAAAAAGTTAAGAAAGGCACACAGGGTTTTCCTTTCACTCCGTGTGATTATGTTGTGATAATGCCTGCTACAGACCTGTCCATCACTCGCGGACTCAGGTCAGAGAAGCTCTCTGACCCGACCAGCTGGGTGACACAAGCCAAACAATGACAAATTCAGCTTCACTTGCTCTTGCCAGAGGGATCTCAGGGTTGCCTGTTGAGCAGCTATGAGGCAACCACACTTTCCTTTTACCCATCTTCTTTTTTTTTCTTCTTTTTTTCTTTTTCTTTTTCTTTTTTGGCTAGGGAATTTGCATGGATAGCTACAGAAAAGGAAAGGCACAGTCTCTCATCTCTACTGTGCAGAAAGGTGTCTTTCTAACTTTGGCTTCCTTACCTAGCTCCCCTATTCCCAACTTTTAGCAGATAGAGAGGTAATTGCCTTGAACTACCTTGATGGAAAGTACTTTAAAGTCATGCTCTGGCACAATAAACGCACCTTGCAGATTTCAAGGTATTGCTGTGAAGCTGGCCAGTGACATTCCACAGGGATGCAGGGAGCCAACTCCGATCCAATTGCCACTGGATTCATTTGCTCCCTTCCAATCACTGGGGAATGCCACAGGCATAATGGAAGATAATGCTTTTATTGGAAATGGCAGGATACTACCCCCATTTTCAACTTACCCTAAAGAGAAGCAGACTCACTCTGGAGTGCTGAAAGTCAGCAACTAACCAAAGACATCTTGCTGAGGATTGTGCTTGGTCTACAAATGGTCACCAAAAGTACAAGGGCAGACTACAACCTCTGTGAATTACAAAGAGGGCTTAATGTGACTCAGGCAAAATTAAGATGATAATGCTGTTGTTGGCATGAAATTTATCCCAAACAGAATTTAGCTTGTGGCATCACATTTTTTCCCTATTAAAATATGCCACTGCCTGAGCTTCTATAATATCACCAAAGGCAGAAGGTCTCACAGAGCAGCGCTATCATACCCTCTCCCGACCAAATCCCAGGGGTCAGTGATTCAGCACTGACTCAGCAGGACCAAGACCACAGACTGAACCACTTTGTGTCATTTCTGTTTGCCTTGCAAAGTCTCCCATCCAAGGGGTGACACAGTACAACCTGTAAAGCTAACGAGAGCTGACAAGATCCCAGCCCAAGAGCAATAAAACATACAGCACAATAGATGCTTGCCCTGGCTCTCTTCAGCTCCAAGCAGCACAGGAACCTTTTGTTTCAGCAGCTGATGAGATACATAAGAAGTCGTAGAGTCACTCAAGTGCACTTACTTTTGTTTCTACTTATTCCTTCCTCCAAACCTCCAGCTTTTGTTGGTGTGTCCATGGTTCACTCTCCATCAAACACTGATATAAACCATAAAAAGCCCATGTCCCTGGTAGGCAGGGAAACCTCTAACTGCAGTTCATAATTAATGTCCAACACTTGGTTAAGTAACAGCCAGTCTTAATGGAAGCACAGATGAAGGTTGTGCCTAGACATTTTTTTTGTATAGCATCAGTGTCTTAGAAATCTTGGATGTCCTCTGTGCAGGTTTCTCAGCTCAGACTGTACAGAGCACAGTCTTCCCATAGCCTTGCTGCCTTTCCACACTGGCCACAGGAAACGAGAGACTGAAGCACCAGCAGTTCTTGTGCCTGAAGTTTACTACCCTGAAGGCTGCTACCCCAAAGGACTGGACAACATGGAGGGAAGAGAGGCTTTTGGATGTAGCCCTTAATGAACAGGTGAAGACACAGGTGCTGCTGGCAGGCCAACACATGTTGCCACATTAGGGACAGACTCAGAAAGAAGCACAAGGACTTCTTTTCCAAAAGTAGAAGAAACTGATAATTACTTGGAAAGCTGAAGTTTTTCCTGCTGTGGAGGTGTACTGCTGAGAGTGGCCCCTGCAGAATGGCACGGACGAGTGTGTGGACCCCGGCGCCAAGCCCAACTGCCATTGACTAAAGCAGAAGTGGGAAGAGGGCCTCAGGCTGGAAAAAGGGGCTGCTCTGTACTTATGGGCAAGGATAGGCAGGGAGTCCCTCCCCTCCCGTGTCTGTGGCTGTGGTTTTGGCCTAACAAAAAGGTTAAGTTGCCCCTGATGAAGCTGTGATGGAAAACTAATCCTCTCCAACAATAGCCTAGTGCTAAGAAACATCCGTGGATCTGGGCAGGAGAGAAAGCAAGGACCTCTTCTAAGGGCATTTGTTTCTCCATCAGTCTTTTGTGGTGTCTTTCCCTCTCACCCACCTCCTTCCCTGCTTGATTATTCCAGCATTAGTTTGCATGGCCTGTTTGCAGAGACAGAACAACAACAGAGGTCTGCTTGGAAAGCCAGCATAAACCTCTTAGCTTGAGACCAGAAATGTGCAGAATCCCCAAAGAACAAAAATGTTTGAACTTGCCTCCCCAAAAGTGTTGTATTCATTGACTTGCAAGCAGGGGGAACAGCCGTAGTAATTTAACCTAGGGAAGAGTGCCAACAACTTATTTAATTGCAGAGTTTGTGCCAACAACCCCACAATACAACTATTAATACAAGTCTGCAGTACAAGACTAATTCTACTAACCTTTTGCTGTTGCCTTTTAGTCAGGTCAGCGGCTGCATCCCTTCTGTGCTGACACTATTCAACAAACACTGGCAACTGCTTTTAAGCAAACACCAAACGGAACAGGGCAGGAAGGGAGGGGTGAGGGACCATTGAGAAAATGAAGATTCCCCCCACGACCCCACCCCTCTCTGTCCAAATGTTTCACATTTCTTTCTCCATTTCAAACCCCTCTCTTGAAATTAGAAACATGTCTTGCCATGTATTTGCCCCTGGAAAACAGCCAGATCTTTGGTCTGGATTCCATCAGCTCATTTCCCAGTTTCTATGAGACTGTATTTGAGAAATGTGGGTCTCTCTCCATCCACTGGCAAGACTGGTCATCAATCAATGTATGAAAGCATGAGGTCTGACACTGGGGACCAATCCTCTTTTCTAAATGATGCATTCCTTTAAAGAGCACGTATTTTTACAGAAAATTTTTTAAAAATAACTATAATGGATCCAGCACTACTGCAAGTTTTCAAGGACACGATTACTCCAGCAAATATTATATTTTTAACATCTTAAAATCCAGTATTGAACGATGCATAAGCCTCGAGCAACGTCATTCTTGTATGAGGTAGTAAACTCCCTGGTGCATTTGCAGACTCACTCCTGCTTCTCTCTTCCCCAGTCCCCACTTTTGGGGTTTTATAGTTACACCTCGTGACCATATCACAGCTATAAATTCCAACCACCTGGGAGCAGATTTCTTTATTACACTCATAAACAACATTAAAGGGGCTGTAGATTTAACTATATCCTGCTGCCACTACCATGATAAAGAAAATAAATACTGCTCACAAGCTCAAGACAAAACCAAGGTAAAAACTTCCATATGACTACAGTGGATGCTCCTTCTCAGGGTGTCAGTAGTTCTCCACAGGTACTGGGAAATTTTCGGACCCTGCTGATCCAACAAAGCAATTCCCCAAAGACTTCAGCTCACAAATGGTACCTCTGCCTGTTGCGTTTAGAAAATTCCCCACTCCTGACAGTGGCTGTTAAACCCCGGTATCTCTGCATCTCCGCTGGCTGGGATTGAAAACATTGGAGCAGCGGATGTGGCCCGGCCAGAGCTGCTTACAGCATCACTGCAGAATGTGTGACTGAACCCCGCTGCAACACCCAGCCATGGCATTTGTCAGCCAAACTCCTCATTCAGCCGTGCGTTGGAAAATCCCTATTCTTGATGGAGAATGGAGAATGGCTTTCAGGCTGGCAGATTATCTGGTGAGTCTGTGGGAACTGCAAAACACTGCACCTGCCTGAAAAATGGCACCAACTCAGCACAAGACGTTTCCAGAGGGGAAAGTTAATATATGGGAGGAATGCACATAAATCCCGTTATTTCTTAATGGGATTTGGGAGCTTATTTCTCACCCCATGCTTTGAAATGTATCCCACAGCCTATTCTATTAATGAATTTAAGCACAGTGATTTTCTTATCAGCAGGAATCATTCTTCACTGGGATTTGATTTTTTTTTGGTGGGATTTTTTCATGCAAGTGTGAAAAATTAATATTATGCTTGAATACCAGTTAGGATGTTAACAAGCTGTGTCCTGGATAAGCTGCTCTTGTTCTGCTCCTGTTGTTCTTTTCCTAATTTCAGTTGACCAAGAAAGCTGGAATCATTTATTTGCTGGAGTTTGTTTTTTTTTTAAGATTTAGGCAGTGGCGAGCTAAAAATGGAAACACCAGAATTCTATTTCCAGTTCAGCTGTGTGAATGAGTGGACACAAACCTTCTCTTACTTAAAACAAAGAACACTTGGAAAGAGGCATTTTCCCCCTCTCAGGTGTACTCAGGAGGTAGTGATGGGTGCCAACATCTTTTAGGCTTTCCTGGCACTGTCCTTTGATGCTCTCTCTGCTGCCACTGGATGGGGATTTAGTCAAGGCTTTGGAAGGACACCAGTGAGTGACAGAAAATTTTTGCCTTCGCAGTCTATTTTCAAACACCTCCAGACATTGTTCGTTTGACTACCAGTGTTTGTTAGAAAGCAAATTACAGTTCGCCTCATTTTCGCTTTCAAAGATCCCTCCCAAGGCTGAGTAATTCACAGAATATCCTGAGTTGGAAGGGACCCATAAGGATCGTTGAGTCCAGCTCCTGGCTCTACACAGGACCACTCTAAGAATCCCACCATGTGCCTGAGAGCATTTTCCAAATAGTCCTTATGCTCTGGCAGGCTTGGGGGCCATGACCTATGCCCTGGGGAGCCAGTTCAGTTCCTGATCACCCTCTGGGTGAAGAACCTTTTCTTAATATTCAGCTAAACATTTCCTGTCACAGCTCCAGCTGTTCCCTTGTCGCTGGTCAGATACTTCCCATGCAATAGACCCATGCTGGATTCATGCTCCACAGTTCTGAGCTTCATCAAAAGATCCTGAAGGCAAACACCAATGAAATTTGAGATGAGATGAGCTCAGTTCCAGCTCTATTATCAGTGATGAGTTTTCTTCCTACACCCTGGGCTCCCAATAAGTGTGGGAAAAGTTGAATGGAGTGGACCCTTTTCCAAGCAAACATCTATTCTGTACAAACACTGAGTCAAATTGTGCATTCCCTGGGTCTCATTTTAGGATCAGTGTAAACCTCCACTCTGGCTATATCTGCTACAGCCTAGTGAACAAGGAGATGTGGCGTTTTTCTGTCTCATCTTTCATGTAAGCTAAAGAGCAGGATTTACGATGGCTTCATTTCTTGACCCTTAGGATTACATGTTGTGTTTAATCACACAGGATTCCTCTCTGTCCAAGAACCTGAGAAGAAAATATTTCTTCTCTTACACTTTTCTGGGACTTTGAAGGACATGACACTCCATAACTCCTGTGGCTGCAGTGTAGGGGTAGAGAACTGATCTTTTGGACCAACTGTCTGGGGATTTGGGCCAAAACCTCACTGCTTGGGCTGACCTCTGCTAAGGAGGAAACTCTAAAGCATGACTGGTCAACTGGACACCCACACCTGGCATTTGCCTTTCCCACCTCTTCTCAGCACAGAGATGATTTGTTTCATCATTTCCTCCCACAGGCACGTTCATAACAGAGTTGTCTGTGCCCCTTGGGATTCCTAGCTTGGGACAAGCAAAGTACTCCCCAGAGCCGGCCTTGCTGTGATGCATCACAGCACAGCTGGCACTGCCCCCTCAGCAGTCTGAAGAGCTACCCCTGACCCTGCTGGAGCAGCAGCAGTGCCCACCATGCCCTGCTCACTTCAGGCACTGGGTTTGCCTGCGGTTGCTGATTCAGCTCCGTGGAAGTGAACAGAAGTCTTTTTCTGCAGGAGAACACTAATGGAGGGGCTGACAATAGAAGCTTTTTCATGCAGCAACTCCCTCGTTTCAAGAAAAGGTAGGCGATCCTGTCCCTTGTGCTGGCATCAGCAGCCTTTGGAGAGGCCCTCATGTGAGCCCTGAGAAACAAGGAAGAGGGGTGAGGAACTGCCTCCTGCTTCCTGAAACAGTTACAGCATCAGTTGCCAGTCTGCAGCATTCAGATTTCCTTGCTGTCTGGGATAGGGCATCTGCCTTGTGAGTTGCCACTGTCCTGCAACAAGAGTCAGATGTGCAGGCAGGTGATTTTGTGCTATGAACTCCTTACCATTACCAGTCCACTTGCAGAATATTGGAAAATAAAGGGTGAAAAGGCATATTTTTTTAAAACATTAACAACGCAAGCCTCAAGCTGTTCTTCAGCAGCGAGGAGAAAAATAAAAATGTTATTTATATAGACAAGAACAAGTGTGGAAATGTTCAAAGAAAAAAAAAATATATATATATTTAAAAATTACAGAATGCATCACCATGCCTCTGTCTCAGTTTCGCATCCTAATGCCTGGGCCAAAAAATCTCTCATAACTCTGCCAACTTCATAGAAGCCTCCCTAACGTGAGAACTGGCCATGGGTTTTGTGCCTTCAGCCCTACAAGAAGGGTAACAGTTCCTTGACTGCCACTTGTCACACCAAGGCATACGGGGAACAGATGCAAAGAAACTTTCCTGTCAGCGCACAGGATAATTTGATTTTGTTTATGGTGACTGGGCGTTCAAGCAAGGAAAGCTATGAGATCCCGGTATTGGGAGAACACTGATTCCCAGTGTTTGGATCAGAGACAGGGATAAGTGTCTGTGGACCAGCTGGGTACAGAATGGCCTTTTGAGTTTTGTTTTGTCAAGAATGGTGGAAAAATTCTCATTACATGTCACTAAGTGCTCTATGAGCTCTCTCAGCCAAAAATACCAGAGAAGTAGCATAGGCAGGGAAGCCGCGTGGAAAGCAGCTGGGTGCAGCTTCTGCAAGCACTGACTGCTGTTCACTGCATCAGAGCTTGGACTGGGCTCCACACAAGGTTTAAACACATTACAAGAATTCTGGATTATTTCTTAGGCTCTGTCCCAATCTGTTCTCATTATTATTAAACTTTTATTGCTTCCTACATCCCTGCTGAGAGGTAAACCTCGGAGTTTGTGTCATGCTTTTGGCATGAGGTCCCTGCAAACGACCTGCTCTTTTGAGTGAAGGGAACCCATGAACTGCAGCACAGCATGTGAAAAGTGTTCCCACACAGCCACTGTCCGAGGGAGAACGCTTTGGATGCTTTAATTCCTAGGCAAGAGAAACAACTTCTTTGTTAGTATCGTCAACACTGAGCTCAAAATAAAAGGGCATTTCAGAGGCCTACAACAACCAGAGCTATTCCAAAGGTTTGTGTAGAAAGGAGAAACAGACCACAGAAATACCTCTCCTGGCTCCAAATCTCTGGTTGAGATTGATTAACATTAATTACCTTAGGTTAAAAATTCTTAGAGAAAATTGAGAGGGAATGAACCAGTTTGCCTTTACTGCCTCAAACAGTCAGGGCTTTCATGTTTGCATTTTTGATCTTACAGCTAAAGGTGAGCCAAAAAAGTAATTTGGAAATAGAAATCTGGGTTTACTTCTGGGTATTATCATGATTTTGAAGCCACAGGACATTGGATTCTAATTAAACATTTGGTATCACCTGTGATCACTTGGGCATTTGTCATTGAAGTTCTATTTCCAGATGAAGAAACCACTTGTTTAATGGAATTTCCACTGTGAGCAAAATATCTCTAAATCTGGGCCAAAATTATGTGGTTCTAAATTACTAAACAGGTATAATAAAAAATCACAAATTTAACTACATGATGACCCAAGGTCTGGAAACAGAGGAGTGGCGGTCACTTCAGTGAATCTGACTTGTACTCATTTTGAAGCCGTGTTTAAACACTAAAAACAACACAAGCAACTGTCATGGGGTTTTTTTTAAAAAAAGAAAAGTAATTAAAAATTTGAGAACCTTCTTGCCAGAGGACTATTTGACAACATGTTATTGACAGCATATTTCACACCACAGAATCAATACAAAAGGGAAAATGCACGGTGTTAATTTGCCCCACTTTGGGGGCACTGTCCTACTGCTGGCCAGGGATATTCTGGTGCTCCTTTACATACTGAGTTTTGCACACTTCTGTGAGGTGCAGCAGAAAAGGAAGACACGACTGACTATCTTCACCCATCCTTCCATTCCTTTCCTCCTGGTACAACAAAATAAAATGCTGGGAGGATTCCACAAAGCCTAATTCTAAGGCTTCCTTCAGGGAAATATGTGAGTCGGCTGTAATAAATGTATGGTGTGCTCTCACCTCCAGCAAAAGAAATTATGAATAGACCTGCCTTGAAACTGGTTCAGTATAGGGCTCTCTTTCCACAGGAAAAAAAGCACATTAGCATAAAGATTCTGTGTGTTTTAATTATGGAAACTCAGATTAGCTGCACACCCAGCATTTCTGACACGTTGAGTTAGGCTGCGTTACCTGATGTGCTGAGCACCGTGGCTGAGTCAGCAAAGTTTTACTACTGTTTTTAACTGGAAGTTTTCCCATCTGAGCACTCAACCACCTCCCTCCCCAAAATCAGCCTGTCCTGCTGCGCAGAGTGCAATAATAGTTCTGCGCAGCAAAGAGAATCTGACTGAAAGGCAGCAAATAACTTGGTCTTATTTTGAAGGCAATGGTAAAAACAAACACACTAAAAAGATACCAAAGCTCTGGTAGTTGGCTCTCTAAACCAACACTTTCTACCAGCTGAGAATATGGGTCTGCTTTTTGCACTTCCGCTCCCAACTGTTGCTTCCCTCACTTTTGGGTAAATTCTTGGCATGTTATTGGTAGAGAAATGTGTCTGTCCCAAGGGCTGCCCAAGGCTGTGAGAACTAGGTTTTGTGCATTTTTGTAAATTCGCTCCTCTTGGTTTTGAACTTCCGTTACAGCCTTTGGTCTGAAGCTGAGACACGTCAGTACTCTGAGTCCCCAGCAGCTCCTGATGGCTAGAAAGAGCTATTGTATCCACACAGATCTGTTATCTGTCTACTATGCCATAACAATACATCAATGTTACTTTGCTTTAAGCCATGCTGTAAGCTGACATGGGCACCAGTTTATATATTTGCTGAAATGTCCACTTTTATTTACTCTAAGGCCATTTAACACCACTCTGTCAATGCAAACAGACAGGTAAGTGGACATAAAGATAATGTATTTGCCAACAAAAAAGGGAGCCAAAATAGAAATAAAACTTCTTAATTATAAAAAGTCAGAAATTAAAAACTGACATCCCATTCTCTGGTATTTATATGTAGTATTATTTAGAACTGTTGTTGGATCATTCCCAGTTCGTGCCTGCATCTTTAATGGCTCCTTTCAACCCAAAACTTTCTATGATTCTCCAAGCACTCTTGTGCAGAAATAAATCTGTAATATAATTCATCATTTCCCCACAGCTCCTCATTACTTCACAGTACAATCAGGCGATGAATACTGAATTAGCTAAATGACTAATATGCAATTAATTCTGAAGAGCACATAGTGAATTGAAGTACAAGAGGAATTTCTCAGTTGAAACTGGAAACCAGGAAACTGGAGCTGCCTGAATTCCAGAAAGCAGAGCTTTCACATGCAGCCATTCTCCAGCTCTGCATCACCCATGCATGAGCAAAACATTAAAATGCTGACACTGATAGCACAAACCAAGCACGGACTATGAGGAGAAAAAAAGGGAAAACCCAATGAAAAATAAAACCCAGCACATTTTTGCAGTGTTGTTTCAGGAAAGGCAGGCACAAGTCATAGAGCTCTCAGTGGCACTATGCACAGTCCAGGCATGTTTGACGTTAAGGGGCCTGGTTGTTGTGGAAACCAAATCCCATAGATTAATTAATGTTCAGCAGCCAGAGCCATCTCCCATCCTCTCCGTCTCCCTGCCCCCAATTAAAAAAAAAAAAAAAGAAAAAAAAAACGGGGGAAAAGAAGAGGGGGGTGATTTTTACATCACAGAAGAATGTCAAAGCAAAAAAGAAACTCTTTCCTTACAATTGCAGAACACTGCCAGGAACAGTGAACAGCCTGTGTTAGTCCCAAGTGTTTATAAAAGAAAAATTATAACACCATTTCAGTGAGGCTACTTTTGCTGTCTGTGGCTATGCCAAACTGTCTCCAAGAAGGCCCTGCAAGAAAGATGATTATGAGAAATTTCTAAAATCCGTTTATGATGAAAGGACTTTTATGGGAGCCCCCCTTTTTTTTACTTTCAACATGTAAATGCATTAATCACAACTAATTTACTTCAGTGACGGACAGTCTTCATGTAAATGTGTTTGCACAGGGAGTTGCGACTGGATTTGAAAATGCAAAGGATTTGAATAACACTGATTCTGAGCACCAGCATTTTCTTTCAGCTGCTGCTGATTCTGATATGTTGAATTCCCCACATACATCGCAGTTTGCAGGAGGAAGTAAGATTGGACAGAAGTCCCCCCACGCACCTGGCAGTTCAACATACACACTATAAACACACAGAATGCACCAGATTGATAACACAAGACAAATATGGCTAGGATCCACTAGAGGTGAAATTTCCTCTATATCCTACCTATATCCTATTTTCAGAAAAGTTTTAGGGCCAAAAGTTAAATATATTTTCGATATTCATAGATTCAATGTGATGCTTTTGAAAATCTGTTTTCTTCAGCACCTGCATCTTGAGGTACCTCGGTACTTCTAACAGACCCATTCTGATGAGAATGAGGAATTCTTTCTCCCATTTTTTCCCCTCAAAATATCCTTGTGAGCTATACTACTAGTTGCCTGTTGAGAATACCCAATCATTAAATGATAAAAATCTTGAAGGTGCACCATACTTAACATATTTAGTAAGCAGAGCAAACCACTAACACAGCACAATATACACACTTACCGAATAGGTAAAAGTATTAACTGCACCTTTTCACACACACACTTCCAATTAGCCAACATTCCACTGTGTGGCTGAAAGCATTCACTTTGTTCTCACCTCAGGAGTGGTAGGGATGGATTACTGACCATGCTCAGATATGCCATGACTTCACGACACAAGATCACTTAATGAGAGTCCCCTACTCCCTCCCATTCACAGCAGTAAAATAAATACAGCCTATTTCTCCAAGCCAAAATCCTTCCTGTGGGACAAAACCTGCACTTGGATAATTAAACAATGTGGAGAGCTCTCCTGAGTTTCACAAATACACAGCTCCTAAGCAAACCTGCTGACTTGAACAGGTACTCAATACATAAAACCCAAGCCAAATACAACATCAATTATAACATTTCAGGGTTACTTCTACAGTTTTTGCCCTTTGAGTTGGGCACCATTCCAACTATTTCTATTGCATGGCATAGAAAATGAGAAAAGTACCTTTGAGATGATTAATGGCTCTCCATGCTCCAGCCCGCCCTTCAGCGTGAATCCCCATGGAGCACCTCCGTGCAGCAGTGCCTCCAGGTAGATGTATCTTCCTTTGTGGGTGATGCTGCACTCTGAAGGTGATATGCTGGTGTTAATGTTGTCTAACATCCTCATCTGTCCTAATCACATACTCAGGCAAACACAAAACCCACGCAGGCAGTCACAGAGCGACCAGGATGGAAATCAAAGTCCTCAGAAGCCCACCACAAGTCATCTCTGAATAAGAGAAACAAGAAGAGCCTGAGGTGGAAAGTTCTTCAGAGCCAGAGTCCAAGGTGATGGGTTAAAAATAGCCCCATCAACATTTCAGCACGCTGCTTCTCTGTCAGGATTTTACTGGCATTTCAGCACTGAGCTCTCCCCATTCCCAGGCACTCTGGGCATGAGAGCTTGGTAAAGATTTCTCTTCCTGTCTTCGGCAGATCAAAATTGTGTTTTGAAAGGTGGGGGCAAAAAAAGAAGGGAAAAAGAAAAAGTTTATAAATTTAAAAGCTCCTGACCAGCAAATTGCCAAAATCCAAACGAATGCTTCATTTGTGATTGATTATCAGTCTTTTCTTCCTTTCTGCACGCGATTTACCATTACAATGGCCTTTTGCCTCAGCCCACTGCACTAAAAGAATGGAAGCGTCTTCTCCCTCTCGAGCTCTCAGTTACTCTGTTCGCTTACTTCACAATTTTCTGACTTGTCAAAAAAAAAAAAAAAAAGGGTGGGGGAGGAGAGGAGGAGAGATAAAGTCCACTCCTAAAACCCTTTAGAGAGGTTTAAAATGTGAAAAAACTCCATAGTTATGGGATTAAAAAGTGAAAAAAAAGCCATCGGGAAAACTGGAGAGGCAGGTGAAATGAATCCTTTGGGAAAACGTTAAGGCGATAACTGAACTCTTCATTTTCGGTGCTCTCCCTGATGAGCTGCCAGAGCTGCAGCAGCTACTGCTGCTCTGAGGGAGGGTGAGGAAGTGAGGGGGAGAGAGAGAGAGAGAGAGAGATGGATTAAGGCAAGTAAGGCAGTGCTGCCCAATTGTGCACATCAAGCATGCAATTATAAAATGCAGTGTGCAAAAGCTGGGGCTCACCCTTTTATTATGCCCCCGGAAACCACCATCTTTCTATTGTCCTTGCCAAGGAATTGTAACAATCCAAACTGCCAGTTGCTGAAAACACAATGGACCTGTTCCAAATCAGCTCAGTGGAGCACTGCTAATAATTCTGCTCTCATAAAGCGCTTTTCCTCTGCATGGAGCCTAGCAGCTTCCCTGGGCATATTTCTTTTCCCCATTTACATTGCCAGAAAGGGCCAATGCTTTCCCAATTCATGGAATAAGAAATAACACCAAAAACTTGGGATACTTTGATTAATGTGGGCAATTGCCTACTGTAGCACATGCGGATGTGGGTGCATCTGCTCTTCCACATGTGCATGTAGGCTTAGGGACTTGGCTCATCACTTAACATATTTCACAGCATGTGTCACTGAAGGTGTGCAAAACTTTTCCTGATTTTTAATTGGATCTCAAATGGGACAATAGAGAGAGGAGACCAGAGACCACTGCCCTTCCTGTTGGCATAGCTGAGGAAACACACAGTGGGGTCTCTGCCTCTAAGGCACCCCCAGCTTTTGATCTCACAGTGCCTGGGATGTGCATTATTTCTCCTTTGGGTTTTGCAAGCTGTCCGGACCTTGTGTTACCAAACCTTAATGAACTGTGGGGGAAAAGCTTTGGAGGTGGGACTCTAAACCCAGGAATCCTCGTGTTTGTCCATGCCACACTGTCCCCCTTCCATTTAAGATGTAACAGGTTCCCAGAGCCTTCTATTTGCCCCATGTATCCAAGGTCTCATTCCCAAGAGCCATGAAGAGAAATCCAGAAAAGAGGCCCCTCGCTTTATTTTTCATGGTAGATGATTCCGCAATCCTTGCTTATACTGAGCTTTGCCCCCTCAGCTTCCCTCCCTGAGGCTGAGTTTTCATTAGCCTCGTATCCCAGTCAGGCTCACAGATTGCTATTATCCAGAACTCACCCTTTAGCCTGACTCAAATCAGATTTCTGAGGTTTTACACTCCTAATGTTTCAGTGTAAAAACCCTCACTCCAAGCCACCACAAAGAGCAATTCATTTCCATCCTCTGCATAGCCCTTGCAGGGACAGGTGAAGGCTCCAGGAGCTCTCTTGGGGCCATGCCTCCTCCTATCCATAGCCAGCAGGACTAGTTAAGGCTGTGTAAGGACACACCAGCCTGTTAACAAGCCAGGGTAGTTCTTTGGATTACGTCCATTTCCCATACAAAACGTTTGTCACCACACCCGTCTCCAGATACCAGATTTCCAGTGAGAGCTGTATTTCCCACGGTGCCTGCTGCATCTGATGATTAAAAGTTATCAACATATTTCTGAGAAACAGTTTTACTTCTCCTCCAGCACTGTGGTTCATTTCAAGTGCTGAAACCAACATAATTTTTTGCCAAAAACTCCATCAAATTTGTCACCATTGCAAGCACGGAATTTTCTCTTCTTACCATCTCCAGATTTGCTAGATATTCATCCTGTTAATTCAGCTCTAAAAAGGTCACATACAGGTGCTTCCATGTATCGGAGACTCACAACCAGCTAAGGAAAAAGGTTTGATCAACCACCTAAAAACAGCTGCCGAATACTGTGCTACTTCCTCAGCAGGCTCCACACAGGACTTCCTCTCAGGACAGAGCTGAGATACTCTTTTCTGGGATGCAACAAAAGAGACCGGGGCTCAGAAAAGGGCTGTCACCACAGAATAATATATCTGAAGGTTTGCACAGTTTCAGTGTAAGAGAAAATAAATTTTGAATAGTCATGTCAGAACCCTTTCCCTCATCAAGCACTACACTGGTAAAGCAGGGAAAATTACCACTGGTTTCACTTTTCAGAGTTCGCAATCAAACCCTGTATTTATCATCAACCAAGGCAGCTGTCAACTGCTCTGTCTTTTCCTAAATTCCTTCAAATATTTCAAGAGTTGTTTTGCAAATGAAGTTCATCGGAGCAACAATGCCCCCGTCTGCTGAAACCAGAAATTGTCAGTTTAAGTCGACCGATTTAAATGCAAACATTTCATTAGTTAATAGGCATTTGCTATGCTTTTCCCTTTCAAAAATGAAGCAGAATCTTTCCTGAGTATTCAGAGTGGCGTTCCTGATCTTACCTGAGTCCCTGAGCTGGAAAGTCATTACGTCAGATTAAAGGTAAACCTAGAAACCAAAGACAGAAAATTCAGCTGCTAAACATCTGTTCCTGCCCTTTTGGCAGGACAATTAAATGCTAGGCTTAGTTTAAGTCACCTTCTGCTTAATACTATTCTGTAAGCTCAGAGGAAGCAAATTCACAGTTTATCTCTAAAGAGAAGTTTTGTACAATAATGTGGGCCCTCCTACCTTTCACAAAGAGAGCCAACGGATGATTTGCTGATGGCCATACAGAAAGCCTGAAAAGGTTGAAAAAGGAAAGAACTGCTTCTTTTTCCTTGGTCCCTGGCTTTATCACTGAAGAACTTCTCTTTTTCTTCCAGACAGGGCTCTGTATAAGCTGAGAAGTGTCAGGAATTTTAAATAATAGAAATTCTTCAGGCACCAGTGGGCCCAGCTTCTTCCTCTCCCCAGGAGTCCTGAAGCCATTCACCTAAATCTGCAGTAGGATGGAACAAAACACATATGTCAAAAGACACAACTCTCCTGGATCAGCTCAGGACCCCTTCAGGAATGAATCATTGTCTCTTGGGGTAGCAATTCCCCTGAAGATTTATTATATTTAAAAATCAGGAATAAATAAAAAATACGGCTTTCCTATACTTACCTCCAATCAGCTTGGGCTGACTGCAACATATCCATCTCTTTATCTCTGGAAAACGTCAGTCTGGCATCTAAAAGAAGAAATAACAGGAAGGAACACATGTTGAGACTCTGTACGGCATCAGAGGGATTGCAATCATCAACTAATGTTCAAAATGTGTTTCTAGAGAAAAATTCCTCGGGCTACACAGGGAACCTCCACTCACATTCCCAGTTGGATTTGAGTTAATCTTCCTTCCAAACCACAGAATAATCTTGTTTTTCTGGATAGGCATGAGGTAAAAATGTGAAAAATCAGGCAGAGAAAGGGGAAAAGAGAAATCTGAGACTGAAAGGAAAGAACAAAGCAGAGAAACGAAGTAACCTGCGAAATCAACGAATACACATGCTTTTGGTGTTGGAAAAGGCACTTGTTTTGAAGTCTGAAAAGAAATAATTTTCTTTGGAGAACGTGAAAGAAACTCTGCATTTAATATTGCCTCTGGTACGGAACTCCTCTGGGATGCTCAGTTCCTCAAAGCAAACTGAAAAGCAACAAGCCAAGCTGAGGAATGGATCCATTCCTCTAAGGAAAGCAACAAGTGCAGTCACAGCTGAAGGATGTGAATTCAGGGCATTTGAACTCAGAACTGCAGGTTTTCCCTGTATATCTGAATTTTCTTCTATCTGATGTCACCACCCTGATGAAAACAGAGTTTGAATCACGAAGCCAGTATTAGAGCCTTTAACCAACTCTGAAGTGTCTGGTGGATATGGCCCAGGTATTTTAGTTGAGTCTCTGCTGGAATATATCACTCCAATTCCTTGCTCTGATGCTCTATTCCCCCTGCACAGCAAACAGCCCTCTCTCTGGGACGATCAGATTATTTTAAACACAAGCAGTTTATATTTGCATCTATGCTATCTTCTCAGTAGTACTCCCGAACAGGAGGAAAGTTACTCAGGAGTTTGATCCGTAAGAGTTATTCTGTCCCCACGTTTTAACTGCTGTTTCAGGAATGACAGAGGGTGGTGGGGTGTTCCAGACCCGGACTACTCCCAAGAAACAAGGGACAAAAAAAGGCATTTGCAGCCAGGACAGGTGGTGCTCTGCAAAAAGCACCTTGCCAGGATCCCGATGAGGATATCGAGTTTTCCCGCTGAAGCCAGACTTTGAATGACACTCCGCGGAGAAATCAAACCCTGGATGGGGCGTTTATTGGCTCTCCCTCATGCCCATGATCGGCTCCAGCGGGAGGAGCTTGTTCCCTAGGCTACCGACTCAGGCAGAGGGGCTGGAGTAAGGGGCAGGTGGCTCCCAGCAGGGCTTGGCAACTTGGGAAGTTCCAGCCCGCAGCACGGAAAACCAGGAGCGAATGCGGGGTGATGAGTTCCTCCTTCCTTTCCCAGCCCCACAGTAAGGAGCAAAAGCTCAGTGCACTATCCAAAATCCAGGAAAATCAAAGCCCAGCACTGCCTGCCAGAGGTAGGTGCTGGGCCCCTCCCAGGTGAGTTTTCATGCTTTTTTAACACCTGAGACTGCTGGAGGACTAAAATCTCCTGCAGGATATTGTAGGATATGGTATTTACCTTAACACTCATTTGCCTGTTATCCCTGTGGATAAGAGAAAAATATTTTTGCTGCTGCTTCTTCTGGGTGGTGCAATAGAAAGTCCTTTCCTCAAGATGTTTTCCACTCGGGATAGTAGTGCAGCAAGGAGAATGGAGACCTGAGGTCTGTTTTCAGCTGGTTAATTTTTACTTTTCTCAAGTAGTCCATAGAAAACTACTTTTCTCCTTTTGTCTGTCCTTCAGCACTAGGTGAATGGTTTTCTTCTCTTGTAAACTAAAATGATGTGGTACCCTTGAGGAATGGTTATGTGTTTTTCATCTTAGTCAGATATTTAAATATATCATATCATACCTGTCTGTCTCTTGAGTTCACTCAGATTTAATCTCTCCAGCTCTCTGAGGATTTTGTTTTGGGCCCAGTTCACATACCTGTTCTTGGAAACTTGTGTCATGGTGGTCTTTTGGATGACCTGAAAAAAGGGGCAGCCTATTGAAACCTGTGTGTTCATTCCTGAAATCAAGATCCAAAATGGGACGGTCGGATGTGTAATTTCATTTGCTGAAGTGAAGTAATTGCCTCTTGACTCTGCACCCTGTCCCTCTCCCTGAAAATACCAGGGAACACAAAAACTTGTCCTCTCTGACGAGATTGGTCTAAAAATTAAAATATTCCCGTTTTTATTACTGAACCGGATTTAGGGGAAGATGCTTTTGAATCCTTTGCTTTTGGCCCTCAGGGCTTTTCTCTGGCAGGAAGAAGTCTCCTCACCCCGACTTCTGCCTTGTCACCTCACGCTCATCTGTTCAAAATATGCCCCCTTTCCGGCCTAATACCGTATTTAAAATGATCCAGGGCCTTCCCTGGATCATTTTAAATACGGCGAGAGGCTTTTTCTCCCCAGGCTCAAGCACGGCATCGCTAAACCGCTTGCGGACCCCGAACCACAAAATGGTGCCCAGGCCGTGAGGGGGCAGCGGCCATGTCGGGGCTGAGGGGCTGGGCGCTGCAATTCCCTCCCGCTGGAGAGGCTGGCGGCTCGGCATGGACCCTTCCCGTGAGGGAGCAGGCGGCAGGAGCGTGGCGGCTCTCTCCACCACGGGTGGCTCGGCAGTGTCGCCCCTCGGAGCTGGGAGCCCGGGGAGCGCTGAGGGGATGGAGCCGTGAGGGCATCTCGCACTGCCCGCGGCGGGAAGCAGAGGGATGGCGGGAAAGGGACGGGGAAAGGGACAGGAGCTGGCCCGCCTGAGGGGAGACGGGTCCTGGCGGCGCCTCGGACCTGCAGTGCCTGTGCTGGGCGGGCTGAGGGGTTTTTCTGCTCGGCTCGCCTTTCTGGCCCCTCAGGCCTGGGCTCTGGGGTTAATGGTTCCGCTTTTCTCCCTCATGGAAGCACCCGCGGGGCCTCTGTGTTAGGCAGAGGGTTTGGTGAAGGCGTGAAGTTTTGCAGGGATGGGAAGTGCTGCTGGAGCTGCCTCTTGGCTTGTGTGGTCAAGTGAGCTCCAGAGGAGCAGCCGCACGGGAAGATCCGAATAACCCAAGTAAGAATCCAAAGTAACC
>VZRM01006677.1:14813-28505 GCA_013397955.1 Grantiella picta
CCCCCCCCCATCCCCCTCCCTTCCCTCTCCCACTCGCAGCCCCGACTCCGTTTTTTCCGTGGGTGGCTCACGCACTGTAATTAAGAGCCTCCCCTCCCGTCTCCCCGGCTGCCGCGGACGCCAAGGAAACCCCCTCTCGTCCTCTCTCTCCCCTTTATAATTCCATTTTCCCCCCACCCTCCCCGCGGCACATAAAGGGATGACAGCGCTCCGAGCCGGGCTCTTTTGCATTTCTGAGTTGGTTCTGTTAATTGGGAGGAGGGTTAAGAATCTGCAAGGTCGTTTCAATCTACATCTGACCTTCAGAGTAATCCTCTACGCCAACACCAGAGCATGTCATTAAAATGAGGCCCCTCTTCCATATCCCGGCATCCCTTTATTCTCTCCTTGTGCACATTAATTGCTCATAAGTTGATTTGATCTCCCTATTCCGCGAGAAGTAAATTGCCCTCTTATTTCGCCATTTTCATCCTGTTTTCTTAATTAGGCCCTTAAAAATCTCTAGGGCCTCAGCCGGGCCGCAGGACTCATCCTGGGAATAAATTTTGATCTCGGCCTGATAAAGAGTGAGCAAACCCGGCGCTGGAACAATGTCAGCCTCTCCCCTCCCTCCCTCCCCGCTATTCTCCTGACATGAAAAGGCTATCAGTTTTTCTCTGTGTTAATATAGGAAATAATTCACACTTCAGGCGTTGTTCTCTATTTAGTGCTCGCGCTCCCCTGATAAATCAAATCAGGGTGGGTTTTTTTTTTTGGTTTTTTTTTAATTTTTTTTTTTTCTCTAAAGTGTCTGGAACCGCTCACTCCTCTCAGCCTCTTCTCTCTCTTTTTTTCCACTCCTTCTCCTTTTAATAAAGTTTCCAAGATTAGCCCCTGTGACTTTTTCCAGCCTGGGAAGTCCATTTTAAGGTGGATTTTCTTCCTTTTTTCCCCCTCCTGTGTGTGTTTAACACTGAGGGTAGCGGAGAGCAGAGGGAACCTTGCAGTCCTCCTCGCCAAAGAAGAAGCTGCCACGCTCCAGGATGTTGTAAATAAATATATTTTTAATGATTTCCTCTTCCATTCCAGTTTCATTCTTTTATACATTTATTTATAAAACAGTAGTAAAATTTTTTAATCAGGGCACAGTGCATTAAAAAAAAAAAAAAAAGAAAAAACAAACAAAACCCCCAAAAAGATTTTTAAAAAAAAATTGTAATTATAATCCACAACTGTTTACTGACAGCCAGGGGAGAAATCTGGTGCTGAGCAGGCTTTGCCCACAGGTGCCCAAGGGCCCAGAACTGCCCTAAAGCCACGATAATCCCAATTTCCCGTGGGATTTTGAGTTGTCTGCCCTGGAGCAGCCCCGGAGTGCACAGCCCAGGATCCCAGCACAGCCAGGGTGACCTGGCAGGGACAATTCCCTCTGCAGGCACTGCTGGCAGCACTCCGAGGGTGCCAAGGCCTCCTGTGAACACCCTGAGCTGCGAGCCCAGAGCCCCTCTGGGTCACCAGTGTCCCCTGGGGTCCTTTTCTGCTCCTCTCTGGTCACTCAGTGTCCCCTGGGGTCCTTTTCTGCTCCTCTCTGGTCACCCAGTGTCCCCTGGGGTCCCTGCCCAACTCCTCTGGGGTCACTCAGTGTCCCCTGGGGTCCTTTCCTGCTCCTTTGGGGTCACTCAGTGTCCCCTAGGGTCCCTCTCCGCTCCTCTCTAGTCACTCAGTGTCCCCTGGGGTCCCTGCCTGCTCCTCTCTGGTCACCCAGTGTCCCCTGGGGTCCCTGCCCAGCTCCCTGCCCTGCTCCTTTGGGGTCACCCAGTGTCCCCTAGGATCCCTCTCTGCTCCCCTCTGGTCACTCAGTGTCCCCTGGGGTCCTTTTCTGCTCCTCTCTGGTCACCCAGTGTCCCCTGGGGTTCCTGCCCAGCTCCCTGCCCTGCTCCTTTGGGGTCCCCCAGTGTCCCCTAGGATCCCTCTCTGCTCCCCTCTGGTCACTCAGTGTCCCCTGGGGTCCTTTTCTGCTCCTCTCTGGTCACCCAGTGTCCCCTGGGGTCCCCTCCTGCTCCCTGCCCCGCTCCAGGGCCACTCCAACACCTCTTCCATCCTCCTTCCCCCTCTCCTCCCCACCTTCCGCACTTCCCCACACCCTGACATCCCACAGGCCTCTCTCCAGGGCTGTTCCTCACTCCCAATCCCAAAGCCAGCCAAGAAGGGATATCTCTGTCCCTCCCTGGCTGCGTTTTCCTGACCCCAGGACATCCAGGTCCTGGAAGGATGCACCCAGTGACCCCCAGCCCAGGGGGATGATCACCAAGGGGTCTCCTCTCCCCAGATAAATCCATGGAGTGTTTTCCCTGCATTCCAGGATTCCCCTGCCCTTCCCAGCTCCCTCCCAGCGTCCAGCAGAGCCCAAAGCAGCTCCCCAGTATAGACCAGTCCCCTGGGGGACAAGCTGGTGACACTGGGGACAGAAACAAACCCCAAATTCCAAGGCTGGGAGCAGCAATTGGCACAAGCCAGAGCCTGGATCTTGGCACCCACTTGGGGCAGGACTTTCAAGAAGTATCCCCAAAAAACTAAGTGTAAAACCCTTTTATCCTCCCAGGAAAGAGCCTGGGCTCGGTGTCACGGGGCAGGGACACTGTGGGGACATCTCGAGGGGGCTCAGGGTCACCTGGCAGCCTCTCCCAGAGGTTTTGGGGTGGTGGGTGCTGCCCCACAGGGTGGGGGTGACAGCATCAAACCCCCTAATCCCAGGTGTTTGGGATGCCTGCAGCACCCACCTGCAGACAACAGCCCCACTGCCTCATTAATGAACATGCACCAATTAACACCTTGTCCCCCCCCGTGACCCCAGAGGCTGCAGGAAGGAGGGACTGGATGGACTGTGAGGCATCCCGGGGCTGGGGAAGACTCCGTGGGGATGAAGGATCCCAGAGCAAGGCGAGGAGACACCAAACAGGACACAAAGCTCGCAGCATCGTCCGTCTGCTCCTGGAGGCTCTGGGGCACCAACCCGGGCTGGAAGGAAGGGGGAGAGGCCAGGAGGGTTCTGCTGGAAGGCAAAGCAGCCCAGATCTCGCTGCCAGGCTGTGGAATCTGCAGTCAGGCCAACGCCACGGCAAAGCCAGGAAGGTCCATCCCGGCTCCCGGCAAAAAGAAGCTGCGAAAAGACACGGCGGCACCCGGCGGGCTCCACCCGAGCCCCCTTTGCATAGAGAAAGGAACTCCTGGGAAGATCCGAGCGCAGGGCAGGACGGGATCCTCCCGCCAGGACTGTCCTGAGGCTTCCCCAGCCGCGCCTGGCACTGCAGTCCCCGCCCCGGCCGCTCTCGGTCACAGCATGTCCGCGTCCTCCATGCTGAAGCTGCTGCGGCGACTGCTGGCCTTGGAGGCCTCGGGGGACATGGCCGAGAACAAGGGGTCAGAGGCCAGCGGCAGCATCGTGTCCTGCATCAGCATCAAGTCCAGCTCCTTCTTGGATAGCGATGGGAAGGAGGAGCTGTGGCCTGGCTCCAGGCTGTCCGGGAAGCCCTGCGAGCCGTCGTCGAAGCTCAGGCTGTGGGTAAAGTCCAGCTGGTGATAGGGAGACTGGGGCGGCACAGGCAGCGTTGGCTGTGGCTGAGATTCGGGGTCTGGCGGTGGCAGCAGTGGCTCCAGGGTCCCCTCGTCGCCGCTGGCTTCTTGCTTGACCACCTGCTGAGCCAGCTCGGCCACGTTGACGCCCGAGGGAGAGGAGGTGGGCAGCCCGTGGACGCGTGCCTGCATCTCCAGCTCCTGCCAAGGGGACACGGCGGGGCTTTGGTGGGGCTGGCGCGCTCGGGGACACGGCTCGGGGACATTGGTGGGGGTGGCAGGGGCTGAGGAGCTCCCAAAGACCCCATGGAGGATCCATGCAAAGCTCAGCACACTGCAGTGACCCTCAGACATCAGGTTTGCCTCAACACTTTGCTCCTGGTGACTTCCCAGCTGTGGTGGGAGTGTCACACTCGGGAACATGGCTCAGGGACATTGATGGAGGTGGCAGGAGCTGAGGAGCTCCCCAAGACCCCATGGAAGATCCATGGAAAGCTCAGCATGTTGCAGTGAGCCTCAGACATCAGGTTTGCTCCTGGTGACTTCCCAGCTGTGGTGGGAGTGTCACACTCAGGGACACGGCTCAGGGACATTGATGGAGGTGGCAGGGAAGGAACTCCCAGGGAAGGAGCCCGTGGGAGATCCATGCAACGCTCAGCACATTACAGCTCAGATATCGGATTTGCCTCAAGACTTTGCTCCTGGTGATTTCCAGCTTGTGGTGGGAGTGTCACACTCAGGGACACGGCTCAGGGACATTGATGGAGGTGGCAGGAGCTGAGGAGCTCCCCAAGACCCCATGGAAGATCCATGGAGATCCATGCAAAGCTCAGCACATTGCAGCAAGCCTCAGACATCGGGTTTGCCTCAACACTTTGCTCCTGGTGACTTCCCAGCCCAAAAAAAGCAGGAGACCCCCTGGCCACCCCCTCAGCAGGGCAGCAGTGATCCCCAGGTGGGGCTGGGGAGGAGCAGAGGGAGGGGACAGCCCAGGGAAGCCCACCTGGATGCGGAGCAGCAGCTGCTTGTTGGTCATCTCCAGGCGCCGCGAGTGATTCTCCAGGTCCCTGGACCTCTGCAGGTCCTTCTGCATCCTCTTGATGTAATCCACAGACGCCTTCAGGATTGTCCCTTTGTTCCAGCGCACGTCCCTGTCACCCAGGGGGGGAAAAGAGATGGATGCCAGCAGTGTGTCCCCTCATCCCTGCTCCACCGAAAGGCCCCAGTTGTCCCAGTTATCCCAGTCCTGGATACGTACAGGTCGTTGGCCTTGGGGATCAGCATTCCCAGCTCCTTGATGCGGTCGTTGATGTTGAACCTTCGCCGTCTCTCGACTGCGGGCAACAAATGAGGGATGGAAGTGAGGAGCAGCAGGAGCAGGGGGAGCTCCGTGTCCCTTGTGTCCCACATGTCCCACACGTCCCACACCCCACTGTCGAGCTCAGGATGCGGAATTTCTGGAGTCAGCCCTGCTCCATCCCCAACCCAGCAGGTCTGGCCTCCCCCCAGAAGGACAGCGAGGTGTCTCCTGTGTCACATCTGGCACAGCCAGGAAGGATCAGCTCAGGGGGTCTCTCCAGCTGGGATGGGAAGGGGGACCCAGCTCAGAGAGAGTGGGAATGAGGAGGAAGAGTGATGGAAAATTGGTCAGGAGAGGCAAAGCTAGAGCTGAACTCACTCAGGTTGTGATTGTCTTTCTTCTGGCGCTCTTTGGCCAGCGCTCGGCTCTCGGCATCTGCAAGAGACCCACGATGTCACCCGGAGGGGACACCTCACCCCATGAGCACCCCGGGCTGGCACTGCAGCCCCTGTACCCCCGTGGGGACGGGCCAGCCCCAGCTGTGTCACTCGCTGTCCCCCTGCCTGCTCCAGGCCGGGACGTACCCGTGAGTTCTCTCTTCTGGGTGAGGTCGGCGGGGCAGGAGCTGCTGGTGACACCGACGAGGGACGCTGTCACCTGGGGGTCCCCACTGTAGACATTCATGTGGCTGCTGGACATGGGCAGCTGAAAGGCAGAGGGACAGCTGGGTCAGCTCTGTCCTGGGCTGGGGACAGGGATCCAGCCCAGCTGGGATGGGAGAGCACAGCCTGGGCAGGTGAATTGTCTTCTCAGGCCCTTAGGGCAGCTTTCATCCACCCAGTGAAGGAAACAGGACTGCAAAGGGCACAGCTGATCCCCTGCCATGGCCAACATCTAAAATAGAGCAGATGGATCACATCCCAGGAGGGCTGAGTGGGATGAATCCCTCTGGGAGGCACAGGCTGTCAGATGGATCTGATCAGATGGATCTGACCCGGGACAAGGTGCTGCTCTGGGGAACCTCCTGGCTGGGAAACCTCTCCCAGCATCTCCCCACACCCCTCTCCTGGCTTTTAAAAGGGTTCCCAGCTTTTTAAAAGGGTTCCCAACTGTCCTCAGGGAGGGGAAAAGCTGGAGAACTGATTCTTGTGGGTTGCTGCCTCTGGGGACAAGGCTGGTGTGGGCTGCCACTGCTGTGGGGATGTGGCAGAAGGTCCCCTCTGTGCCACCTCTGTCCTGTGGCACCCCCAGCTCTGGTCCCTTCCTGTCACGCCTCACTCACCGTGTTGGGCATGTGAACTTCGGGGTTCATGTAGCCCAAAACGTCATCCAGGCGCATGATGTCATCGATGACCTCATCGAACTGAAAGGGAAAAGCAGCACAAGTGCCCGTGGGCTCCTCTGCCCTTCCCAGCACCTCGTGAGTGTCCCCAACAGCCTGGGGACAGTCCCTCACCTCCCGCTCGGGGTTGGAGCCGATGTTGAGCATGGCCATGGGGCTGTTGGGAGCGCTGTTGCCCGCCGAGGAGGACAGCACGTGGCCGGGCCGGACACCGGGGGACGCGGCCGGGGGTGGCTTGGGAGAGTGGCTGGCTGGACTGACGTGGGCAGCGAATTTGTTCCCGTAGGTTTCGGACAGATACGCCTGGACCTTCTTGTCCCGGGACTTCTGCAGGTGGTAGGTGGTGGGGTTCTCCAGGTAGGACTGGACCTGAGGGGACAAAAGCCATCAGGGACCCCGCGGGCTCTCACTGACCCTGCCAGGTGGGGACACCGGGGTACCTTGAGGACCTCTCCGGGCACGGGCGGCGGGGACTGGAAGTGGACGGGGGTGTTGATGGCGGGGCTGGAGGCCACGGGCATGCGCTGCTGCTGCATGTAGTTCATCATCATCTGCTGCTGCACTCGCTCCCGCTCCGCTTCCTGCTGCGCCTGCTGCTTCATCAGCTCCATCCGCAGCCCGATGCGCGACGCCATGGCGAGCCCGACGGGTGGCACGGGGCAGCCCGCCTGGCACCGAGGTCACCCTGGCGGGGGACACGGAACGTCACCGACAGCCCGGCACGGCAGGGAAACTGAGGCGCGGGGAGGGAGCGGAAATGCTGGATGGGGATTAATCCAGGGGGATCATGGCGATGCTGCTGGATGGCTCTGCCCAAGAGGACCAGGTCACCCCACCCAGCCGGGCTGCAGGACCTACGAGGGTGGGAAAGTCAAAAGCACGCCCGGGAAGCTCCCGAGAAGGGGAACTGCCTAGGACGAGGATGGGGAAGGGTGGTCAGGGCCGGGATTGATGAGGAGAAGGGGGAAATGGAGGTCTGGCAGGAAAGGACCCTGCTGGAACATCCAGGACCCCACGCCGTGCGCTCACATACCGCGTGTTCTGCCGGAGCCGCTTCCCAAACCCCGCAGCGACCGCAAATCCCAGAGCGAGCCCGGCGGCGGCGAAAGGGAAAGAGAAAGCGAGGGCAGAGCAGGAAGAAAAGGCCGGCGGGTGCCAGGAGCCGGGGGCAGGCCGAACCCCCCAGCCAGGCCGTGCCAAAGCTCGGCTGCGGCGCGGGGCGAACAAGGCGGGCTCTGTGCGGGGCCGGCACGCGAGCCTGGGGACGGGGGGGACCGCAGGGGACACCGCCCGGCACAGACCGGCCCTTGTTCCCCCGGACAAAGGGGACGGCGGCCCGAGGAGGGTGGAGGATGCCGGGGCAAGGGGAGCAGCCCCACCCACGGCTTTCCACGGGGCTGCTTTCCCACGCGGGGTTGGGATGCGGGAGAGGATGGAGGGATGGGGTGAAGGGAAAGCTGCGAGGGGAACAGGCGGGAGCCAAGATTTGGCTGGGAAAACCAGACAAGTCTGGGGGGGTTTGGTGTTTGAATGCTGGGTGGGATTGGAGACGGAAGGGCCACGGCAGTGAGAAGCACCCAGAGCTGGTGCCACGCGCTACCCGGAGGGGAAACTAAATCAAGGCAGCACGGACGGCAAGGCGATTACACAGCTCGAGAGCAGCCATTGAACGGGGATGGGAATTAATTAGCCATGGTGGCCTGTCCGGAGGGGGATGGGAGCCCAGAGCCTGGGCCAGTGAGCCCCTGGAGATTCGTTAGAGGAGGGCATGGGGCAGTGTTTGAGCCGACCCCATAAAAGACCCCAGTGAGAGCCCACAGAGGATGGAACAAGGCTGAATTAAGGGGGAAAAACACTGCTGGTACCCGCGGGGGATGTAGGACCCCAAAGATGAAGGGAAGGGCTGGCACTTGAGGGAGAAAGAGGGTGTCCTGTGAAGGGTGCCGAGGCACAGCCACCCAGGGCACAGCACCCACTGGGTCCTGCTGGCCACAGGGCCACCGCCAGGAGACCCCAGCACAGCACCCACAGAGCCCTGCTGGCCACAGGGCCACCATCCAGCCCAGCTGCAGGACCCCCCTGGCTGCCCCTTTATAGGAAACGGGGCTGGGAGGATCAAAAGCTCCCGAGAGCTGCCGAGGATGAGGCTGGGGAAGGGTGGTCAGAGCTGGGCTCGGTGAGGAGAGGGGGGAAATCAGGTCAGGTTTAAAATAACCCCTTTGGTTCTGCTTGGCTTCCCCCCTGCCCCCCGAAACGCCGAGCAGCTTCTGCTTTCGCTCTGAGTCAGCCCCGGCTGGAGGGCGGCAGTGGGACAGGATGGGGACCTGGGGCCCACGTCCCACCCTGGGGACACATCCCACCCTCCTGGGAGGGTCTTCCCACTGAGCCAGGGCCACCCCAGAACTAACTGAGCCCCAGACTGGTCCTTACTGGGAGGAGACCCTGGCGAGGCTCACCCTGGTGTGCCCAGGGTGGGTGATGGAGCAGTCGGGAAGGGGATGGAGGAGTTGAAGGGGAGGGGAAAACCAGATGGTCCTGACTGCTCTCCCCACCCCAAACCCACTTTTCCCGCAGGACACGGGGCTGTCCAGGCTCCGGCCGTGCTCCATCAGCACCCACCAGCCCCACTGCGGGGCCGGAGCCAGGGAATGCATCTCCCTTCCAAATATCTCGGCCGCTACTCGGCAGCGCGGTTATTTCTGGCCCTTCCTCGCTCTCCCTCCGGGGGTGTCATTCCAGCAAGAAGCCAACGTCCCGGGATGGCACTCGGGGGTGGCTCCAGCTGGAGGATCCCCAGAGCTGCCCCAACCCTCCCTCACCCCCTCAGGGCTCTGCAGCACCCCGAGCTGTCCCTCAGCCCTGCGGTGACAGCGTGGTGACGGCTGCTCAGCAACCGCTGGGACGTTCTGAGTGACATCGCGCGCTGCCCCGCAACGCCGGGGGCCAGGCTGGCGACAGACCAGGGGCTGGGGGCACCCAGAGCCACCTGAAGGGACACAGCACCTGGGGAAGCCACAGCAGCGTCCCCAGGCTCAGGTGTGGGTGGGAAATCCAAGCTGCTGGCAGGCGTTTTCCAGATTTAGCCCCGCGGATCGCGTTACCCTGGCAGGGGAGGTGGCACCGTCCTGCCCGCCGGGCACTGCCACAGCACCCCCTGCGAGTGCCACACACCCCTCGGCAAAGGGGGAGCGATGCCCCGCTCAGCTGAGAACCCCCAGACTCGCTGCTGCCCAGCCCTGCTCCCTCCCGTGTTTATTTCCCGGTCGATCAGGCAGTTTATGAGCGGAAAAATCAATCGGCAGCTCCGGGTGGGAGTGGAGACCCCCGGGGGAAGGAGGGGGCGCAGGGCAGGCACCATCCGCCCACCCCAGCCCCGCTCTGGGCCGGGAAATGAGGGGCAGTGGAAAGGAAAAGGAGAAGAAAGAAGTGAAAACAGCTGTTTGTCACCACCGGCCGGCCCAGCCTGCCCTTCCTTCCTTCCTCGCTTCTCGTTTTCAAACGCCGGGGGGTGGGGAGGGACACGAGGGTGGCAGGGAGGTGGCACAGGGGACACCAACCTGGCCAGGCACGGCTGGGTCCAGCCAGCCACAAGGGTTTGCTCCGGGAGTGTCCAATGTCACCGAGCTGCCACCGAGCCACACACCCACAGAGCCACCCCACGCATGTCCCAGCCTGGGGACACCAGGTGACACCCTGCCGTGTGGGGAGGGGGACAGGGGTTACCTGGGGGCAGAACTGAGGGGCCGGGGGACCCTCCAGGTGCCAGGGCCAGCAGGTCACAGCTCCTCCGTGCTCCGGGCCAGCCCCCTGTTCCTCATTTTTGGCAGCCACGAGGAGTGCAGGGTGGGGAAGTTGCAAAAAAAATCCCTCCAAACCTGCTTGGTTTTCTCAGCGCAGCACGGGAGGGAGCAACGGGGATGAGAAAAAGCCTGGAAAAATTTGATGCAGCCACTGCGACCGTGGACTGGAGGCCAGGCTGGGTCTGTGGTGTCCCCCGGGGGCTGCAGGGACACCTCTGGAAATGCAGAGAGGCGAAAGCTGTCCCTCGTCACTGCAGGGGATCCCTCACCCTCTACTGTGCCCAGAGGGGATGCAGAGTGAGCACCTGGATTTTGGAAAAGGAAAAGCTTAGGGAGCTGACAAGAAAGATGGAGAGGGAAAAGGGTCTGGAGAGCCAGGACAAGGAGGAATGGTTTCAAACCGCCAGAGGACAGGGTTAGATGGGATATTGGGATAAAATTCCTTACTGTGAGGGTGGGGAGGCCCTGGGATGGAATTCCCGGAGAAGCTGTGGCTGCCCCTGGATCCCTGGAAGTGTCCAAGGCCAGGCTGGACAGGGCTTGGAGCAATCCTGGGGATAGTGGGAGGTGTCCCTGCCCGTGGAAGGAGATGGGATTTAAGGTCCCCAAGCATACTGTGGTGACACAGCTCAGCAGCTCATGGGGTCCCTCCAGCATTCCCAGCTCTGCCCAGCAGGATGGCGATGCCAGGAGAAGATCCAGGTCAGGAATGCAGCTGGAGCCACCTGAGCTGTGCCCAGCCCCACAGCTGCCCCTCGGGGCACTCACCAGACACGGCAAAGCCACCACGGGGGTGACTTGTGCCCTGACAGGACACCCACAGAGGGTGGCCAGGTCCTCCATCTGCCTGGGAATGCGTGGGATGGGCAGCCCCAGGAAGGAGCTGCAGGACAGCGGTCTCAGGACGGGATTCCTCCCCCCAAACAGGGACACTAGGGCCACCTCCATCCTTGGAAACTGATCCAACACCAACACCGGCCACGAGGTTGGAGCAGAGGCTCCAGACATCCCATCCAGCCTCTGGGATGAGCACGGGGGGTGGGAAAGCAGTGGGATAACCCCATCTCCAACCCCACAGAGCCGCAGTGCCCTCCCCAGAGCTGTGTGGGGCAGGCAGATGGGGCAGAGCCACCCCAACCCCATCCAGAGCCTCCTTCCCAGCCCTGAAAGGGAGAAGGAGCAGGCAAAGGAGGGGCTTGGCAGAGCCACGCCGGGGTCAGTTGACACCACCGGCGAGAGACTGAGTCACCAGGACTGTTTTTAGCCCCGGCATCTCATGAACGTGGAGCGGGACGTTGTTAACAGGCGCTGGGTCAGAGGCCAAATGCTTTCCCTGCCCCGCGCTAAACACCGAGCCTGCAAAAGGCCGAGGGATCCGGCACGGGAAAAACATTAACAGGGCTGTCCCCGGCCGTCCCAAACAGCCAGGGGAGCCTGGCACTGATCAGGGGATGGGTGGAGGGGGGAGCATCAATCCCTGGTACTTTGTGCCACCAGTCCCTTGTCGCAGCGTCACTGAATAAACGGGGACCATAAAAAGCCCCCATGGTTCTGGCGGTGCCAGGATAGGGCCAGGAGAGCCCATCAGGGCATGGCGGCCATTATGGGGTTAATAATACACACACAGCCTTGCTCCGGCGTGTCTCCACACCCCAAAAAACCTCGCTTTCACCCCAAAAAGCCAACACAGCGAGGGATGGCTGCAGATCATCACCCAGCCGGGCAGAGCAGGTGGAGGTTGGCAACTGCAGGCCAGGGTTGGGGACAGCGAGAGGCACGGGGACCCTCGGGACCCCAGAGGGGCCGGAGGCTGACCCCCAAGGTGATCAAAGCCCTGATTGAAACATCACTGTCCAACTGACCGCGCCGGGAATTCACAGTCCCCGCCCGCAGCCTCCCCCCCACCGCCGGCTGCAATTAAAAATAAAAGTGTGAACAAGCAGGAGGATGGGCCGGAGCACCACCCCGGGCGCGGTGATTAATCAGCCCCGGATGGCGGGGACGGGAGCAGGGGACAGCGGTGACCTTGGAGGGGACAGCTCCACATCCCTCGGGAAAGGAGGGAGCCAGGAGCGCAGCCCCGAAGATTTTTAAATTCAAAACCCCGGCTCGGGGTCACTCCAGGCGATTTGGGTGTTGGCTTTTTTAAATAATCGCATAAATGAGCGAGCAGGGGAGCTGGCACATCCCGGCCCGCAGCTGGGATCCACGGGGTTGGGACAGAACCGCCGCACTCTCCCAAAATCCTAGAAACCATCCCGGAAAACCGGGAATGCCCGGCACAACCAGAGCTCCAAGCTCACGGTGCCACTTGCCACCGGCACAAGGTGACAGCGGCCACCCCGTGCCCCCCTCCCGGTGCCGGAGGCACTCCCAGCGCCGCCTCCATCCCTCCTCCCTCCNTAAATACGCCGTGTCCAGCCCCCAGCGCCCGGCCCGGCGGCACAGCTCGTGTAACCACCCCATGGCCACGGGGGACACCAGGGATAAATAAATTGGGGACAACCCGTGACTCGCCCTCCCAAACCAGCCCAGGGCTCGCCGTCCCCCCTGGCAGCACCTCTCCTGCCCGGCCTTACCCGCTCGGCAGAGCTTGGTGCTGTCACTCCTTCCTGCCAGGCTCAGCCCGGCACTTCCCTGCCCCGTGAAGGTCACACTGGTCTCTCGGGAGCCCCCGCTGCCAGTCCAGCCCCTGGCCTGGCACGGTGCCGGCGCCACCGGGGCTGCTCCCGGCCACGGGCGCTGCCGCCTCTCCCGGGCACGTTGCGCCGGTCGGGCTGTGGAGGAGGTTTTTCCCACCTGGATTTCTCCAGGCAAGCCCTTCACCTGTTCCCCAAAATGTGTAGCCAAACCCGCTGGCACCCTCCTCCCTTGGGATGTGCGATGGGAGCAGCGAAACCCTCCCCGTTTGTGGAGGTGGATGCAGCCCTTTCCTCATTTCCCCCCAAAAATTCCCACCCCAAAACCCTGAGGTTACAGCCTCGCTTGTCCCTGAGGCTCCAAGAACTCCCCCGGCCGTCCCCACGCGGGGCGTTTCAGGTTTATCCGGAATTTGCACCCATTTAACCAAAGGAGGGGACTGAGGGTGTGGGGAGTTTGTTTGGAGCCCAAAGCCCTCGCAGGGAAGGTGACAAAACCCCGGGGGCGATTCTTGGAAGAGGCTTTCGAGATAAGGTGGCACAACCTGTAGGGACCTTGAACCCTTCCCAGGTGATCCCACCCACCGCCCTTCAAATCATCCCACACGGCTCATCCCAACTCCAGCCATGCAGGACTCGCATCCCTAAAACAACCCCTCAAGCCCTTCTGTGCCTCTGGAAATGGAGCATCCCCCATTCCCGGTTTTCTCAGCCTCCCTGGAAGGTGAGGAGCAGGACCTGGAGCTCATCCCAGAGCCTGGCCTCCTGCATTCCCGGGCTGACCATGCTGGGGGAACCCTGGGCAGGCAAATCCGCACGGAAAACCTGCTCCAACCAAAGCCAAGCGCCAGGAGGAGGGACACGGACTTGGAATGGATTGAACCTGGACATGCCAGTGAGAGGGAAAAAAGATGGGCATGAAATCCCTGCGTGGTCAGGAAGAGATCACCCCTTCCACCTTTCCAAGTGTGACAGGGCCGGTGACAATGACCACGGCTCGTCCCGGGAATCGCCAGTGAGATCACACCAGGAATCACCAGGATCACACCAGGAATCACT
>VZRM01006677.1:36874-52647 GCA_013397955.1 Grantiella picta
ACCTGCCCCACACCCCTGATCCTCACCCCAAACCCCTCATCCTCACCCCAAACCCCTAATCCGCACCCCAATCCTGCTCAGACCCCTGATCCTCACCCCAAACTCCTCATCCTCACCCCAAACCCCTGATCCTCACCCCAATCCTGCTCAGACCCACCTGAGCGTCCCCTCCCCGAGCGGGAGGCACAGCAGGGCCATCGCCAGTCCCCACATGGCCCCGCCGGTGGCCATGGCTCGGTGACAGCTCCGGGACAGGCTGGGAATAGCCAGGATCTCACTCCTTCCCTCAATCCCTGCTCCCAACCCTCCACCGCCGCTTTGTCACCGGATCGCGGTGAGTTTGTCACCGAATCGCAGTGAGTTTGTCACCGAATCGCGGTGAGTTCGTCACCTCACCCACCCTGCTTTCCCTCCTCACCCAGTGCCTCCGATACTGAGACCAAACACGGGGCATCCGATAAAAAGCGAAATGCTGTCGTTATCACCAGCTTGAAGGCTTTTTCTCCCGGGCTCGAGCTTTCCGGAAAAACAAAGGAGAAACACACACCCTCCGTGGCGAAGGGAAATTCCTGCTGCTGGCGTTCTGGGAACGGGCAGGAGCGATCCAGGTGCCTGCGGAGCTGCGGGCAGCACAGCCTGGCTGCTTCCATCCTGGTTTTTTTTGGGAGGATAGAATGATGCTTGGAATCTTCAGCAAAAGTTCTCCTCCATCGCATCCTGGTGGATCTGCTGAGGAGAGGAGAGGAGAGGAGAGGAGAGGAGAGGAGAGGAGAGGAGAGGAGAGGAGAGGAGAGGAGAGGAGAGGAGAGGAGAGGAGAGGAGAGGAGAGGAGAGGAGAGGAGAGGAGAGGAGAGGAGAGGAGAGGAGAGGAGAGGAGAGGAGAGGAGAGGAGAGGAGAGGAGAGGAGAGGAGAGGAGAGGGGAGGAGGACAGCATTTCCCTGTCCCCTCGGGCCACCAGCACCTCATTTCCAGCAGGAATTTCCCATTCCAGAGGGAGGAGGAGGAGGAATGTCCTTCCCTGCTGTCCGCGCCCACCTAATCTGTCTCAGCGCGCTCGGGCTGTGTCAATATTTTGACACCAAGCGCTGAGCACTTTAGTGTCCATCGCGCGGCGAGTGACAGAGCTGTGAATGAGTCTAAATGAGCTCCAGGGATAAAGAACTTCCAGGAAAAGAGTCTGGATCCCGGGAAAGAGCGGGGTCACCCAACCTCCCCCCCGCCCGGGGTGTTCCCCATCCCCTTCGGTCACACCCACCCACAATTCCTGATATTCCAGTGCAGTTTTCCCAGGTTGAACAGCCCCACCTCAGGGTTTAGGGGTCACTGGGGTGTCGTGACCCACCTTCCCAGCTTGGGTAAACCACAGGGCTTTTCCCGGCTTTTTCGACCCTTTTCCAGCTGCCAGGGAGGTCGGGGGCTTCTCCCCTGAGGTTCCCCGAGGGTTGGAGGTGGCACTGCCCATCCCTGGGGCTTTATGGAGTTTATCCCAGCACTTGCCTTGCTGGAGAAAGGGAGTTTGAACCCCTCAGCATGCTCCCAACAAACCCAGGAGCTCAGAGACCGTTTGGGGATGTTTTATTCGTTACGGGAGGCGGTGAGGACACAGAAATCCCGAGGGAAAGGAGCAGAAATGTCCCTGGGGATGCCGTGGCACCCCAGCAGCGTTGGCAGGGCTGTGCTGGGCAGGGAGAGGAGCCGGAATTCTCTTCCTCCTTTTCCTAGACTGACGGGGCAAAGCCCACGCGGTTGTTGGCCATGTCGAAGATGGTGTAATATTCCTTGAGGAAAATGTCCCCCAGGATCCAGAGGGGCTGTCCGTCCGTGGAGGGCAGGTAGGTGACCTCGATGCCCAGGGTGCAGTAGCCATTGCTCTGCGGGAGGGAATAACGGAGGTCAGAGCCTCAGACACACACCAGGGAGAGAGCACAGCCAGCCGGGGAGCTCTGGGTTGTTCCAGAATTTGGAATTCCCTCGGGAATTCGGCGGGATGAGGTCAGAACGTACGTCCAGGACGTAGGCAGAGGGGGAGAGCGGGAGCTGAGCGCCGCCGATGACGAAGGTGATGGGGGGCATGCTCTGGGTGTCCTTGCAGTCCACGGCGTACTGTGGGGACAGGGACAGGGACAGGGGTGGCAGGGACAGGAGTGTGACCCTGGCACAGCAGGGTGACAGACGCTCCATCCCCTGGCAGTGCCACATCGTGGAATCACGGAATGGTTTGGGTTGGAAGTAACTTAAAATTAGTCTAATTCCACCTCCCGCCATCCCAGGTTGCTCCAAGCTCTGTCCAGCCTGGCCTTGGACACTCCCAGGGATCCAGGAGCAGCCACAGCTTCTCTGGGAATTCCATCCCAGCTCCTCTCCAGCCTCACAGGGCAGAATTCCTTCTCTTTCAAGCTGAACCCACTCCCCTCATCCTGTCCCTCCATCCCTTGTCCCAAGTCCCCCTCCAGCTTCCTTGCAGCCCCTTCAGTTCCTGGAAGGTGCTGTGAGATCTCCACACCGCCTTCTCCTCTCCAAGCTGAACATTCCCAACCTTCTCAGCCTGATGTCCCCTCGTCCTCGCTGTCCCTTGTTCGGCAGGTGACACGTGAGTTTTGTGACACCGCAGCACTGATTCCCGTGCAGGGCCCCCCCAAAAATCCCTGCACTCACCCCATAGCTGGTCTCCTGAGCCCCCAGGGCCTCCAGGATGCTCTCGAGGTACTCCTGGGGCACGGTCAGCAGGAATGTCCCCGTGTCCACGATGGCCTGGCAGCCCTGGCTGCACCAGCCGTTCTCTGACTGCTCGACGGCAAAGCTGCGAGGGGAGCAGGGACGAGGATGTGGCTTTGGGGATCCACAGGCCCCTAAACCCTGGATCTGTCAGCTCCAAAACCATCGCGCCTTGAGCCCTGCAGCTGAGCCAGGAGGGACAAACACCACTCACTCGTCAAGTGCCACCTGCCAGTAAAGCTCCTGTGTCACCGGCGCCCACGTGATGTCCCCCTGGAAGAGCCCAGGGTCAATCCCCCCGAGGATCAGCTCTCCACCATACTCGTAGGTGGGCTGGCTGCAGGAAAAAACAGAGCCACAGCAGCAGGGATTGGGAAATCCGTGTGACCCAGAGGGGATAAATCCCCGAGGAACTGCCACGCCGGGCACAGCAGGGTGTGCAGGGCGCAGATTTTTACCGGCAGAAGTAGAAGCTGAAGATGGGCTCGGCGAGCTGGTTCTGCTCCAGCATCCCCTCCAGGGCTGTGGACATCCCTCCCACTGCCAGCGGGGGGTAAGCCATTCCCAGGATCCCATCGAAATCCGCGAAGTAGAAGGGCTGGGTGGGCTCATCCTGGCTGAGCCCGAGCTCCTGGTTGGTGACGGTGATGCTCTGGATCTGCAGGAAAAGGGGGTTTGGGCTCAGCTGGGCGAAGCCGAGGGGTGGCTGCTGCTCTGAGAGCACCGCAGGGTGACAGCTGGTGACAACAGCATGGAAAACTGGGGAAAACCCCCAGGAATTGGGTTAAAACACAGCCAAAGCCCAGCTGGGTGGCTGAGGGTGGCAGTAAAGGGTTTATATCCGTTCTGCCCGGGGTTTGTCCAAATTTCGGCTGCACAGGACGTGAGATCTGGGGCTCATTCCGTGGGGACATCCAGGCAGGAGCCGGCAGGGCAGGGACACTCCCAGCACTCACCCGCAGCGTGTCGGAGCCCAGCACGATGGTGACAGAGCCGCTGCCGTAGGACACGTTGTAGGACTGGCCGTTGGGGGTGAAGGTGGCCGAGTCGCTGGCCTTGAACCTGGCGTGGTTGACTGGGGGAGAGGGAAGAGGGAAAATCCTGGGAATGTGCTGATTTCACTGGGATAATCCCCCGGGAGCAAGGACAGCTCTCTCTCAGGCTGTGGGGTTTGCATCCCAGTTTTGCACAGCAAAACCATCACAGTTAAATCCCCATCACTGTCCCATCGTGAGGTGTGAACTCTGCTGGCAGCAGGACATCAACTCCGCAATTCCCGGTTTTCCCTCTGCCAGGGAGCGCCTCTGGGATTCCTGGGCTGGCCGTGGGGATTTGGTCACCTTCCTCAGCCAGGCTCTGAGCTTCCCAAGGAAAACCCCAGCTATCCCAGATCAGCATCCCGGGATGATTTTTCGTCCGGAATTGTGATGTCCCCAACGTGACTACGCAGTGCTGATTACTCCTAGGAGTAGCAGTTAGTGCTGATTACTCCTGGGAGCATCCTGGAGGTACTCACAGCAGGCAGGGCTCTTGCAGTCGGTGGAAGGCACCCACAGGTTGGAGGAGCCGGTGTCGAAGAGCACCAAAAACTTTTGGGGAGGTTCCCCAATGCTGATCTCCCCGAAGTAGGAGGACTGCAAAAAACAGGGAATCTCCATCCAGCTGTAGGCTCAGGGACAGACCAGGCATCCCAACTCATCCCAAAACCAAACCCTGCAGCAGCAGACTGAGCTGTCACCCTGCTTTTCCTCCCAAAAGATGGAATTTTAAATCAGTATTGTGGGTTTGTTCACACGGGAAAACCTCGCTCTTTGTGGCTGGGGGAAAACTTCCTCGAAGTCTAAACCAGAAGCTTAAAAGAGTGGGGGGGAAAAAGCAATTTCTCATTGCTGGAGGCTCAGGGGTCTGGGAAGGAGGAACAGGCAGTGAGGGAATTTGGGATACTCACGTCCAGGTGGTTGGTGATGGGCTGGTGCACCACAGAGCCCTGGCCTGGCTGGTATTTCTTCACGGGGTCGTGCTTGGTGTGCTTCAGGAAATCATCCAGCACTCCAGCCGCCTTCATCTTGTCCCGGATGGACTGGCCTTTCCTCAGACTGATCCTGCACGGAGGGGGGAAAAACCCAACAAAACAGCATGAAATGAGGAGATTTGGGCATTTTTGAAAGCTCGGTTCTCTGGGCTCCTTTGGGCCATGACAGGAGCTCTCCATGTCCCTGGAGCTGCTCTCCACATCCCCAGGAACTCTCCATGACCCAAAATGTGCTCTCCATGTGCCAGGAGTTCTCCATGTCCCAAAATCTACTCTCCATGTCCCCAGGAGCTGCTCTCCACATCCCCAGGAGCTCTCCATGTCCCAAAATCTGCTCTCCATGTCCCAGGAGCTGCTCTTCATATCCCACGAGCTGCTCTTCATATCCCCAGGAGCTCTGCATATCCCCAGGAGCTCTCCATGTCCCAAAATCTGCTCCTCATGTCCCAAAATCTGCTCTACATGTCCCCAGGAACTGCTCTCCCGGTCCATCCCCAGGAGCTGTTCTCCAGATCCCCAGGAGCTCTTCGCATCCCCAGGAGCTCTCCACGTCCCAAAATCTGTTCTCCATGTCCCAGGGGATTCCCTCCAAGTCCCAGGAGCTGCCCCGGGCTCTGCCCACGCCGTGGGGATGCAGGAGTTCCACTCAGTTCCACTGAGTTGCCACTCAGCCGCTCCGCATCCTCAGCCTCCATCCTCCACCCTCTNTCTACATGTCCCCAGGAACTGCTCTCCCGGTCCATCCCCAGGAGCTGTTCTCCAGATCCCCAGGAGCTCTCCACATTCCCAGGAGCTCTGCATATCCCCAGGAGCTCTCCATGTCCCAAACTCTGCTCCTCATGTCCCAAAATCTGCTCTACATGTCCCCAGGAACTGCTCTCCCGGTCCATCCCCAGGAGCTGTTCTCCAGAGCCCCAGGAGCTCTTCGCATCCCCAGGAGCTCTCCACGTCCCAAAATCTGTTCTCCATGTCCCAGGGGATTCCCTCCAAGTCCCAGGAGCTGCCCCGGGCTCTGCCCACGCCGTGGGGATGCAGGAGTTCGCATTCCCCCTCAGCCGCTCCGCATCCTCAGCCTCCATCCTCCACCCTCTCCCCGCTCCTCCCGCACACCTCACCCACCTCACCGCCCCCTGGGCGAGCTGCAGACCCGCCAGGACCACCAGGAGCCACTTCATGGTGCCGAGTAGTCCCCGCTCAGCCCTCGGCAGCCGGGCCGGGCTGCCCGCGCTCCCGCTTTTATTTATCCCGGGAGGCAGCGCCGGCTCTTATCTGCTGACCTCCACTTTCCATTAGCGCCTCTCGCACCTCAAGGGCTTCTTTGTGTTTTCGGGGCCACGAGGATCCTGCGGAATCGGCGTCAGGTGAGGGCAGAGCCCGCAAGCCCTCGGGGGCGAGATCAAAGGGGAGCGAGGCGATAAAGGGTCAGCGCTTATCGGGGACGAGGGACTCGACGTCACCGCGCTGGGCTCGCCAAAAGCTGCGCAAACCTTGCCCCGGGACAAAGGGACTCGCTGCTGGCTCTTGGCTCGGCAGGGAAAGGCTTTTGTCTGCGCTCCTTCCGCCGCTGGAGAGAGCGGGGAGGCTTTCCCAGCACACAGGGAGCTGGAGAACATCAGGGTCCTTCGCGCGGCTTTTCCAGGGTGATCTCCAGGTTCATTCTCTCGGCTTTTCCAGGGTCATTCCCTAGTTCCTTCTTTTGTTTCCTCCGGGGTGATCCTTACGTTCCATCTCTTGGCTTTTCCAAGGTGATCTCCACGTTCCTTCTCTCGGCTTTTCCAGGGTCATCGTTCTCTCGTTTCCTCCAGGGTCATCCCCAGGTTCCTTCTCTCAGTTTTTCCAGGGTCATCCCCATATTCCTTCTCTCGTTTCCTCCGGGGTGATCCTTCGGTTCCATCTCTTGTTTTTTCCAAGGTGATCCCCAGGTTCCTTCTCTTGGCTTTTCCAGGGTGATCCCCAGGTTCCTTCTCGGTTTTTCCAGGGTGATCTCCACGTTCCTTCTCTCATTTCCTCCAGGGTGATTCCCTGGTTCCTTCTCTCGTTTCCTCTGAGGTGATCTCCAGATTCCATCTTATTTTTTCCAAGGTGGTCACCACATTCCTTCTCTTGTTTTTTCCAGGGTCATCCCCAGGTTTCATCTCTCAGTTCTTCCAGGGTAATCCCCACGTTCCTTCTCTTGGTTTTCCAGGTCATCCCCAGGCTCCTTCTCTCGTTTCCTCCAGGGTGATCCCCAGCAGGAATTACGGATTTACAGTTCCCAACAGCAGAGATCTGCTGATCCCGCCTAGAGTGGGGATCACACACCTTGTTCCTGGGATTTCCCTCAGGATTCCAGGAACTGAAGGGGCTGCAAGGAAGCTGGAGAGGAACTTGGGACGAGGGATGGAGGGACAGGATGAGTGGAATGTGTTCAGACTGAAAGAGAGGAGATTTAGGTTTGCTATTGGGAAGGAATTCCCAGAGAAGCTGTGCTGCCCCTGGATCCCTGGGAATATCCAAGGCCAGGCTGGACAGGGCTGGGAGCAACCTGGGATGGTGGAAGGTGTCCCTGGTGGAATTCGATGATATTTTAAGTTCCTTCCAAGCCAAACCAGTCTGGGATTCCGTGGTTTTGTGCAGCTGTGTTTATGAACCCACAAAAGCACTCGGATCCTTCCCTCGGAGCTGCACGAGCTGCTTTTGGTGTTTTGTTTCCAAAACAGAGGTTCCAGCACACGGGAACAGCTTCCCTCGCATCAAAATAAAGATTCCTCTTTTCCTGGGAGGAAAAGATCGGTAAATAAACTGTAAAATAAATTGTTGGGCTCCAGGTCAGGCATTTAAAATTCCCCAACCAGGTGAGGATCTGCCGCTTGTTGATGATGAAAACCTAAAGGGTTTAGGGTTTTCTTTAGTGAAAAAAAAAAAGAAGAGAACCACAAACACTTCCCAAATTGCCTGCAAGCACCCAAACCAACCAGAACATTTTGAATTAGAACCCAAATATTCTCCAGGAAATAGACCAAAATGGGTTTGGTCATGATCTAAATATTTTCTAGCAAACAAACAAAAGCTGTTTTGGTCATAACCTAAATATTTTCAGGCAAATGAGCTGTTATCCTTTCAGTTAGAGCCCAGGTGTTTTCCAGAGCTCCTATTTTTCCATGGGTGCTGGAGAGGGACTTTGGACAAGGGGAGGAGAGATAGGATGAGGGAAGTGCCTTTGACAGAGGGAGAGCAGCAGCAGGAATTGTCCTGCAGGGATCTCCCCATGGCTCACCAGCCAGGACAACCACCCTATTCCATTTATTCCATTTATTCCATACATATTCACCCTTTGAGGCACACCAGCAGCCTTCCCCAGGTCCCAGAGCTGCTCTTCACAGAGGAACTGGCACCGGTGACAATGACAGGAATGGCACGGGAGGAGCTGGAGGTGACACTGAAGCCTTTCAACTGGAAAAATCCTATTGACTTAGGGAAGGAAAAGAAATCAGATCTCATCTTCACAAGGAGCCTTTTCCATTCCCTGGCCTGTAATTGCGACTTCAAAGCTCCCAGGGTTCTCACTGATGAATTCCCCTCCAGGAATAGGAGCCCAAACCTGTTCTGCTGCCTGTGAGCAGCATTTCCAGACCAGCCGAGTTTGGGGGAAAGACAAAATTCCCAGAAAGACTCAGGGCAGCTCTCCCAGTGGCTGGAATTGAGAAATGGGTTCATTAACGATCATTCATTAATGATCCTCTACCTGGGAGGGCTAAGCAGCATCCCACAGAGAGACAGCCGAGAGATTCCAAGAGAACACAGAGCTGGAATGCCACCCCTGGTTTGGGGTTTTCTCCCCACAAACAGCAAAACTTAGGCGATAAAACCAACAATTCCTCAGGAATGACAAACATTGGAGTCTCTCTGCAGAAATCTTGATCCTTTAACCCTCACCGCCTCTCCTTTTCTTTCCCTGTAAGGTTCCACTCGTTCTCCACCTCATTCCCTGCGGGAAAAGCAGGCGCCCAGAATGGTTTAAAAGAGAAAAAAACCCTCCTACGACAGGACAATGAGGTGCTGGGAGAAGCTCTGTTCCTATCAACAGATTGCTGGGAAAGGGAAGAGGGAGAGATCTGCTTGTGCATTCACCAGGGAGGAAACATCAGGGGAGGAAACGTGATGGATTTAACTCAGACTCGAACAAGAACCGCTGGAAAAGGTCAAGGCAGTGAAATTCCCTGAGTATCCCAATCCGGCTTCCCATCCAAGCCTGCAGCACCTGCTGCTGTGCATCCACGGGGGAAGTCCAGCAACGCGTGTCAGACCCAAAGGAAAATCCATAAAATCCACCTTTGGGTGCCATAAGGACACAACAGATTGGAGGAACATTCCCACACAAAATAAAACAGCCACAGGAGGGAAAAAAAAAACCACTCCAAAAAATCCCAAATCACAGAAGGGAAGGGATGAGAGAGCACGGATTCCCTCCCAAACTCCCGATCCAGACCTGGATCCTCCTCTCGCACCGTTTCCCCCACGGCCGCTAGAGGAAGCTGCGACACTGCGCCGGGAGAATCCCAAATGTGTCACCTGAGCTCGGGGAATTGCGAGGTCAGCGCCCGAGCGCGGCTCTGCTGCTTCCCGGCGCTCCCACACCGCCTGGGAAAACGAATTTTGAGGATTTCTCAAAGGGTGCTGGTGGCTTAGAGCGGACAGAGCCCTTGGGAAGTTTTCCGAAAGAGCAAAAAAAAAAAAAGGGAAAATCGCTGGGATGTGAACACAAAACCCTGAAACTGCTTTCCTGGCACTACAATTCCCATTTAATGGCTCAAACTGGGACAACCCTCTGCCAACGATGGGCTGAGATTGGCTTTTCGTTCCCAAAGCTTCCCGGGGAGTTTGGGGCAGCGCTGGAGGGTCACGGCCACCGGGGAGGGTGACACGAGGGGACACGAGGGGACACAGATGCTCCACTCTGGAACGTGCAGCTGCCATCAGCTCCATCCTCTCTTCACACCACCTGGAAAAACGAGTTTCGATGACTTCTCGAAGGGTCCTGGTGGCTTTCTCATCTCCAGCATCGAGGGAATTCTTCTCCTTCCTAGAAGAGGTGCAGCATCCGCCGGGATAACTGGGATAAGGGTGTGCTAGAGAACTGGGTTTGTTGTGTGAGCAAATCCCTGTCCCTGCTGCTTCCAGAGCCCTTTGGGAGCGCTGGATTTGCCGAGGAGGGAAGGGAGGAGGTGAGAAGCAGCAGTTTGAGAGATCCGAGGTAGATTTCCCAGCACAAAACTCACGTGGAGCCACCAAAATGGCATAGCCAGGGTTTTTAAGGAACTGCAGGGAGAATTCCCTGATCCCAGGAGCTCAGGGACCATTCCGTCCCACCCCTGGGGACAGGTGGCCAGGCTGGTGGCCCCAGCTGCTGCCACCCAAGGCACAAAGAGCCACCCCCAGCACCTTCCCTGGAGTTTCACCCACCTGGAAACGGGGTGGGAAAGAGTCCTCACCTCCTCCTCCACGGAAATGGAAAACACTTCATCCTCTTGTCCCTTTCTAGGGAAAAATGGAAAAGGGATTTTGCATTTTTCAGCTCAAGGCACGTTCCTACAGAGGCTCCAGAGGGAGTTGTGACACTGACAGCTTAGAAACTCTTTATTTAAATACTTTATTTAAAGCTTAACGCAGTTAACTTTTATATATATATATATATATTTATATATATATAGATATAAACAATTTTTTCTCTCACTTCCCTAAATGAAAGCTGGATTTAGGGGGATACATTACTTGGGGAGGGGGGGGTTGTTTTTCCCTTCAAATAAAGTCATTTGTTATACATATAAAAATATATTACTTGGGTTTCCTTTCAGTTACAGGTGACACAAAGGATGGGCTGGACAAAAGAATGGAAGACGAGCACAAGGACTTCCAAAATGGAAAATAAAACCAGTGGATTGAAGCATCTGGCACACTTGGAATTTATAGTGCAACAGCAAGCCAAGAACTCCACGCTCTGCGACACAAACATGGCATCACTCGGACTTGGGGACACGTGGCCGTGCTCCCGACAGGGTCACGGCTCAACAGGACACGACAGCACCGAAAACCGAAACAAGGCTGAGCTTCCAAACCCTGGGAATGGAGCTCCTGGCCCTCAGGAGCAGCTTGGAGCTGGGGGAGGGAGGTCTTTCCTCTTCCACGGACGTCGACATCGGGAAACATCGAAGGACGAGGGGGACACGAGGCTTGGCAAGGTCTGGGCAGGTGGCAGAGCCTCGCTGGGTGCTGGAAGGTGGGGCTCCAGATTAGCCCAGAGCACTGCTCTCCATCGAAACAGGCATGGAGAAGTTTGGGGAAGTGCTGAGCCGTGAACTCCAGATTATCCCAGAGCACTGCTCTCCATCAAAACAGACATGGAGAAATCCGGGGAAGGGGCTGGGGGGACATCCCGGGGCAGCTCAGCTCAGCTCAGCTCAGCCCCGGCATCGAGACAAAAAATCCACGGCAAAAAGGCCACAAATCTACCCGAAATGTTAGCCCTTGGGGACAAATTCCACCCTGGCTGCCAACACGGAACACAGGCTGCTCTCGGCCCCAGCAGGCACGTGGGTGTTGGCAGTGACTTTGATGCCACTCCAAGCTCGGCTGCCCGGCGGCTCCTCTCCCACTCCCACTGCTCCCATTCCATTCCCGCCCACCCCGTGACAGTCAGGCCCAGGCAGTCTGAAATTCTCCACTCCCAGCTGCTCTTTTCCGCAGAAAAGAGTTTTTTCCGCAGTTTTTCCCCCAGCGAAGCCACCAGGCTCTTTTAGGATTTGTCCCCCGGGCAGGAGCAAACACACTGGCACCAGTTTGGCAACGGACTGGGATGTGAAGGAGCAGTTCATAAATAAATAAGTAAATAAATAAACCCACAACACCTCTCAGCAGCTGCCAAAAAGAACTCTCTGGAAATAAACAAAGCAGGGTATGGCACAAGTGAAGTTTTCTAGACCAAACCTCTGATCTCTCTCACAGTTGTGGCCTTTCCCTCCTCTTCCGAAGCAGGGAAGGGAATTTTAAGGATTTAGGCAATCAGGTTTCTGTGATCACAGTGTGTGCCCCATGGCTCTCTCGTTTGATTGCAGCTGCCCAATTTCAGTTGGATCTGAGACAGGGACAGAAGGATAAAAAGCTTCAGGAAAACAGGTAACAGTGAGCTGAGGGGGGAAAGGCCACGGTATGAACCTCCTCACCTCCAGGGAGCAGCGGAACCACGAGGCAAACCCCAATTCTGGAGAGCAGAGCTCTCCCGGAGGTGTGAAATCCACTGGGATTTGCACGGAGCTCCTAAAGCAGCTCAGTTTCGGGATCACTCCCCCACGGCACCGCCAGCACCTCCTGCCCGCAATTCACCCCTCGGAGCCACCAAACATCCCGCCGGGCTTGAAAAACGAGCGGCACGGAGAGGGGAGGACGGACAGACGGACGAGCCTCGACCTCAGCAGCCGCAGCAGCCACGCCGAGGCCGCCAGGGGATGGGGAAACAGGGAAGCGATGGAAGCCACACGGGGTCGGGACACAGCGAGGGGCAGGGAGCAAAGCCACGCCGCGGGGCTGGCACTCGGGGCCCTCACAGGGGCAGGTCAGTGCTGTTGTGGCGCGTTTTCCTCGAGGTGCCATCGTCCCTGGGCAGCGCCCGCTGCAGGCTGGACATGGCCGCCGTCTTCTTGAGGTCGATCACGGCGTAGGAGTCGGTGCGGCGGGCACCGGGGCTGGCCGGCGGTGCCACCCGCGGGTCCTGGTGGCCCTTGCAGGCGTCGGGCTCCAGCTCCACCTGGATGTAGTTGAGCTGCCGCGGCGGCTCCGGGCAGGGCCGCGGGAAGTCGAAGCTGAAGACGTTGGGCAGGCGGCTGCGCCGGGCGCGGGGCAGGAAGGAGCTGCGGCGGGGCTGCTGGGCAGAGCCGGCCGAATTCTGCAGCGGCTCCTCCTCGCCGGCCTCGGAGAATCCATTGGGGGACGGCGTGGGTGCCATGTTGGCGTCTTCATCCCCGTGCCGGCCCGGCTGGAATTCCCACACCGGCGGCAGCGCCGGCAGGTTCTCGTAGTGCAGCAGCGCCGAGCGGCGATGGGAGCAACTCCCGTCCTCCCTGGACGCCTTGGAGCGGCCAGCCCGGCACAGGGACGAGGTGTTGGGTGCCACCAGCCCGTTGAGGTTCTCATAGACGCACTGAGGGGACGCACAGCCCTCCTGACACTCGTTGTTGTTGTTGTTGGGCGGGCAGAGGTGCGGCCGGCATTCCCGGGGCTGGCGGCACAGCCGGCGGTAGCCCGAGCTGGGAGCAAGCACGAATTTCACCTCCCCAGGCTGCAGGAAGACCTGGGGGTTGCGATCTTCCAGGGAGCAGCTGTGGTTCCTAGGGGGGAAAGGAGGGTGGGCTTCAGGCAAGGAGTGCATACAGTGCCGGCCTCTCGGCTCCGGCTCCCCGGTGGCCGTGTTGACGTAGGTGTGGGACTGCAAGGAGAGAAGCAGAGGGACAGTGACAGGAGGAGAGCAGAGAGCAGAGGAAAGCGGCTGAGACGCCAGCAGCACAGGGGGATTCGTCAGGGGGTGTTGGGAGAGGAGGAAAAAAGGATTTTGGACGTGGGAGAGGTTTTGGGAGGCAAACCGCAGAAGTTGGTTTAGGATTTGTGGGCTGGAGGAGAGATAAAGAGAGTCCAGATACACAATGTGTCCACACGGTTGGACATCTGCTGGAATTTCCTCATGGAAAGGGTGGTCAGGCCTTGGCGGGGGCTGCCCAGGGAGGTTGGAGTCCCCATCCCTGGAGGTGTCACCTGGATGTGGCACTCAGTGCTCTGGGCTGGTGACAACACGGGAATCAGCCACAGATTGGACTCAATCACCTTGGACTTAATATTTTCCAAGGTCTTTTCCAACCTCAGCGATCCTGGGATTCTGTGTCATGCTGGATGCACATTGGCCACTCCCAAACTACCTCCTGGAGTGGCTCCCAGGTGATCCCACAGCCCTCACACCTGCCCAGGCCTCCCTGGGGGTGCTTCAAACAACAAGGGGTTGTTTGGAGGAAAATTCTTCAAATTCTACAGCGGAGAGCAAAGAGATGAACCTCCAAAAGAAAAAGGGTCTGAATTTAGGGGTTGTGCGACAGCTGACAGATTAACTGCCACCCAAACACCAGCAGACTGAGGACATAACTCAGCTTTTTGTGACAGAGCATCTGTTCTAGAGAAGTGTCAAAGAGAAGAACCTCCAGGAGCAAAATGAAGTGAAGAGAATAAAAAGAGTGCCAAGGTGTGAGGATCCCCTGAGCCTGGAGTGAAGGGACACCAGAATTGCAGAGTTTGGGGTTTACCTGCTCCTCAGGCCCCAGGAGGGGGTGAGTGGAGTCTTCCCCCACAGAGGAATGTCTCAGGCTGCTCACTGAGGGGTGCCGGGCTGCAGGGCAGGACAGGGATTCTCCAGGGAAGCTGTGAAATCCATTGGGAAGTCCAGTGTAGCCCAGACCTGTGAGGGAACCACGGCAGAGAAACATCAAATTGGTGCAAAATGGCATTATTACACTTTCAGAGTGAGCTGGGCTCTTCTGGGAGGTAAAGCCAGCCAGTCCAGGGGCCATCCCAGCACAAACACAAGGGCCAGGCGCTCCTCTAAATCCAAGGAATTTGGTCAATTCCTCATGGAGACGGGAATTGAGCCAGCCTGGGCCACTCCAGATGTGGCTTCCCGCAGCAGCCTTGCTCAGGAAAGGCCACTCAGCAGTGGTGGCCCAGGGAAACCCAGCTGAGGGGTGACAGCCCCGAGTGCCCGAAGGGCTTTTTCGTTCAGCCGTTTCCTCGGAAACCAAATTCCACACGGGGAGGGGAAAAAAGCCTTAAAATAGGAGCAGCGTGGATGAGAAGATACGGGAGAGATCCACGGGCGGTTTGGTGGCATTGCAGACATCTCCCCCAGCCCTGTGTCCCCCTGCTGTCCCCTCAGACCGATGGGGACTCACTGTTGGGTGCCTGTGGGGTCCGGGGCAGCTCCCTCTCCGAGGGGTGGCTGTTCCTGGTGAGCACCACGGGCTCTTCCACCACGTTGATGCTGTTGCACTGCATCAGCTCCTGCAGCAGGTTGAAGATCTCCTCTGCCCGGGAGCACTTGAAGGCAAAAATCCCTGCCAGGGATAGAGAGGAGGGTTAGGACAGCAAGGAAGCGATGGCGCTTTGGAAAATTTGTGTTATTGCCAGCTTGAAATGAGTTCTGATTTTTCCTTCTGTGTTTAGCGCCATCAAGCCACAGCCACGGGAAAGCAATCTGTGGATTCTTCAAGAAATAACACCAGAAATCATGGAATGCAGGATGGTTTGGGTTGGAAGAGACCTTAAATATCATCCAGCTCCATTCCCAGGTGGCTCAGAGCTCCATCCAGCCTGGCTTTAAATGCCTTCAAGATCATCCAGTTCCATTCCCAACCTTCCTTCCCTTGTCAGAGCTCCATCCAGCCTGGCTTTAAACCCCTCCAAGATCATCCAGTTCCATTCCCAACCTTCCCAGGCTGCTCAGAGCTCCATCCAGCCTGGCTTTAAATGCCTTCAAGATCATCCAGTTCCATTCCCAACCATCCCAGATTGCTCAGAGCTCCATCCATCCTGGCTTTAAACCCCTCCAAGATCATCCAGTTCCATTCCCAACCTTCCTTCCCCTCTCAGAGCTCCATCCAGCCTGGCTTTAAACCCTTTCGAGGCTGTTTTATCTCACAACAACCACGCAGGTGTGCAGGGCCAGGTGAACTGGTCACCTCTCCTATCTGAACTCCAGCCCATCCCTTTCCATGGAAAATCCATGCAGTGACTCCTCAAAGCTGGACTGGGCCCTGTGAAGGAGGGATGAGAAAATCCAATTTTTTTAAAATCTCTGGGATTGAGGAGTCTCCCCCAAAGGAGCAGCCCAGCCCAGGAGCCAATCCCAGGCTGGCACACGCACACAGCACAGCCATGGCAACAGGAACAGCCTGGCAACAAGGGCTGCTCCCAAAGAACCTCGTTTGCCACGGTCTGGCAAAAAAAAAAAAAAAA
>VZRM01006677.1:59397-75184 GCA_013397955.1 Grantiella picta
GGGGGACTGCCACCACCCGCGGGGACAAAGTCCAGAGCAGCGAATGGGCCAAGATAAAGCTGCAGGGACCAACCTCCCACCGAAGCCAAACAGCGGAGTGACAGCCCGGGAAGATCGGAGACCATAAAGGGACAGGTCCTGCTGGACAGCCCCGATGGGACCCCCGTGCAGGGAGGGAGAGCAGCAGCGTGTGGAGGTGCTCACCCTCCTCCTCTTCCTCCTGCTTCTCCCCCTGCCCAGGGGAATTTGCAGAGAATCCTCAAACGCTTTGGGTTGAAAGGGACATTAAAAATCCCATTCCTGCCACGACAGGGACACTTTCCACTGTCCCAGGTTGCTCCAAGCCTCATCCAACCTGGCCTTGGACACTGCCAGGGATGGGGCAACCTCTTCCATAAAGCAGCACAGTGAGCTGTGCCCCAGCGCCGCCCTGCACGGCCTCGCCCAGCGGTGCCACGGGCTTGTCACGGAGCTTGGCCACCTCCTCTGACAAATTGCCATCCCTGTGGATTTTGGCTGCAGTCCCGACCCTGATCCCAACACCTACACGAGCCATCTGCCCACCTCGGGGCTCCCAAAACCGACCGCAGCTCCTGGGACCACGCGGGCGGCAGAGATCCAGCCTGGTCCCCGCAGCCCTGGGGGTTTTTCGGGGACACTGCATCCCTGCTGGTCCCCAAAGTCCCATCAGCGGGCAGGAAAATCTTACGGCGTGGTGAGAAATCCACAGAAACACCACAAGGACGCCGAGCCTCGCGTCAGGCTCTGATAAATTTTACCCTGACTCCTGCCCGGGTGGAATTGCTGCAGCCGGAGCCGGTCTGGAATGGCTTGGAGGAGCCTCGTCAGGTGTTCAGGGCTTGTGGAAACTAGGACATCCTGACTTGCCGCTGGCTAACTCCTTTGTGAGCGCCCAGCCAAAGTTTCTCCACCTCTAAATTGGGGTGTAATGACACTTCCCCCTCTTTCATGAAGCTTCGACTCTTTCTGATCTCGGCAGGGAAATAAATCACCGCGCGGGATCATAAAAGTCATCAAACGGCAACCTGGGGTGAACCGAGCCGCAGATGGAGGGAAGGGCGCGGGCGCTCGGCAAACGAGAGGTAGGAGCGAGCCAGATGTCATCGGGAGCTCTTTCCCCTGTAGGGTTAATGTACCCCCACCCCCTTCCCCTCCCTGCCTGCCCTGGAATTCCAGCCATTGGCTGGCTCCCGAGGTTTAGGCTAAAAAGCCTGTAATTAGGACCCCGGCTGCCGCGGAGCCAGTGCCTGGGCAGGCAGGGGGGAGAAAAAGAGAGAGGAAAGGAAAAAAAAAAAAAAAAAAAAAAAAGCGTTTCCCTGACTGAGCTCGGATGTTTTCCTTTCGCTTTGCGAAGTTTTCCCAGCCCAGGCTCCATTCCCTCGCGTCCTCCGGAGCAAGGCGGCACGGCGGCGGCCGGCGCCGGGCTGGAGCGGGCGGCAGAGCCCGCAGCGGCGGAGAGCGGGGCCCGGAGCGCCGGGAAAGGGCAGGTACGTGCGGCTGGAAGGGACTGCCGGCTCGGCTCTGCCAGCTCCGGGCGGAGATGGAGGTGGGGGAGAGGGAGGTTGGGAGGTGGCGGCGGCGGGAGGGCGCCGGGTCGGGAGTTGCTGCGAGGGAAGGGGACGGGAGAGAGTGGAACAGGGAGGGTTTGGCTGTTTGGAGATTTGGCGGGGTGGTGGTGGTGGGTGGGGAGGGATAATATTTTTGTCCCCGCGGTGTTTGTTTTCTGGAAAATGTCCCCTGAGAGCAGGAGGTGACCGTTCCGCCGTGCCAGGCTCTGCCAGCCCGCGGCCGGCAGGTGCCCGGCAGGACGAGGGGCTCCGGGAAGGGGGCTTGGTTGGTTCCACCATCCCTCCTGCACCCGGGATCGGGCGGGAATGAGATATTTCGGGGTCGGGGATGGAGCTGGGCTCCGTTCAGACGTGCCGGGCTGAAATCTGGTGGCCACTGGCAGGGCTGGGGGTCTCGGTCCGTACCTGCGGGTGAGGGGCGGGTGGATCAGGGTGGGTTAATGGGTCACTGCTCCCTGCCGTGACCCAAACACAGCGGGAAGAGCCCTTTGCAGCACCGGCACATCTGAGCGTGAGCAAACGCGCTGCTGTGGGGCAGAGCAGGATGCCGAGAGCCTCCCCCGGCATTTGGGGGGCTGCGAAAGCCTTTTGGAAAGAAATTACCACGGGATTGCTGCGCCCACCCAGTGCCACGGAGGGCTGCTCCGCCTGGTGCCACCCCAGGTCCAAAAGGCACCGTGGGCTCCTGGGCTAGACCGGCTCCAGGTCGGGCAGGACTCGCTGCTCCGGCTCTCCTTGCCAGACCTCGGCTTATCTCGCCCCAAAAGGTGCATCTTTACTGCTCTGCATCTTTATTGCCCCGCATCTTTATTCCGCGCACCTCCAGCGCAGCTGTGTTGACGGGAGCTGGAACAAAAACAGGTTATCCCGTGGGTGAGGCCGGCGTGGGGCTGTGCCTCTGGGAGCTGCCAGTGCTGCTGGGCGCTTGGAGGGGCTTTTTGGAGGTGTTGTGCTTCCTGGGGACTCTACAAACGCCGAGCTGGGGCAGGGATGCAGCTGCCTGGCTGTGCTGGGAGCACGGAGGCTGTGCTGAATTCCGAGCAGGCTGGGGTGGCTGCACTCCAAGTTAATGTGTGACCTTGGCAGGAGAGGGCTGCGAGCCCACAGAGACTCCCACAGCCAGCTGGAGGCAGGGGCTGCTCCCAGCCAGCCAAATCAGATTAGTATTCCCAGGAATTTTAGCCTCTTGCACCCAGGGAGCTGCGACGGCTTCCGATCCATGAGCGATGGCATCCGGAGGAGTTGCCACAGGCAGGACAAGAGGCTTTTACAGCCCGGGTAAATGACAGCCAGTGCCACCCAGCCTGCCCGACTGGTCTGTCACATGTCCCTTCTCGGGGACTTGCTGGCAGGGAGCTCCCCGAAGTGCCACCACGGTGCCACCGATCCCCGGGTTTGGGGCAGGCTGGGAGCATCCCTGCATCCCTGGCAGGCCAGCAGGGCAGGGCAGCAGCGGGAGTGCCCGGAGGCAGCGAGGGAGGGCAGGAAGGAAGAGGGGACAGGGCCGGGGAGCAGAGGAGCCAGACCTGTCGGGGCTGCCTGGCTCTTTAGCATGGGAGGCGCGCAGCTCTGTCACCGTCTGGGGCTAATTACAGGGACTTGTTTACAGCCCAGACGGCTGCCAGCCAGCGTAATCACATCAACCCGGGCTGGGCTGGGCTCTTCGGCAAATCTCCGCGCGTTCACAGCGGCCACGAGCCCTGCCCAAGCCACTGTCCCCCGGTGTCACCCCACCGTGCTGGTGGCCCTGGGATGGGGTGCTCAGTGCCGCACGGAGCTGGGGCCAGACTGGCACCGCCAGCCCCGCTGAGTCCCCGGAGCATCGGAGGGGTCTAATTAACAGCAAAGCCCCGAGAGATTACACAAATGCAGCTTGGAGGCTTAATGAGGCAAGCGGAGCCCGGGAATGCCACCCACCTCCCGCGGGAGGGACCAACAGGGACAGCTTTCCCAAAGCAGGCAGCAGCAGGGCTGGGGTGGACACCAAACCCACGAGGGTCCCCACTCGGCATCCCCAGGGTCTCACACAGTCCTGCTCCTCCCGGAGAGCCCAGGCTGTTTCCTGGCCCAGCATTGCTCCCTCACCAAGCCAGCAAGGCCAGGGCTCTTTCTGGCCCGCAAATTCACCGTTGAGCCAGATTATTTCACCCCATCCCAAAGCACAGCTTTGAACATCGCCCTGCAACCCGCCCTGCATCCCCCCCAGGGCTCCAGACCCCAAAGCCCAGGAAAAAGCCGGCAGCCCTTCTGTTTTATCTCGCTGATTAGCCAATCTGCAGCGTTAATCATTGACCCGGCAGCGGGGCAGGGAAACCTGAGCTGCCCCGGCTGATCCCACCTGCTCCCTGCTCCGCTGGGTGACACAGCCAGCACCCCGGGATGATGCTCAGGAAGGGGCAGGCAGGGAGCAGGGGCTGAGCTGGGGGTGTTGGAGGGGTTTGGTGGGAGCAGTGGGGACACTGGGATGTCCCAGACTGTGGGGACACACCAGCACCATCCCAGTGTGGCTCCTGGTGATAGCAGAAGTGCAGGAGAACCAAAATTTCGTGGTCTGGGGGTTCTCACCCCTCAACCCCGAGAGTGTTTTCTGCATTAAACACTTTCCTGAGCAGCTGATCCATCCGTGGCGGGCACGGGGTGAATCCCTGGGGTTGTTTGGTCACACCAGGTCGGGAAGCATGGGGTGAGGGCGTCAGGCTCTGGGCTGGCATCCAGGCAACCCCAGGAGCCACCACAGCAGCATCTCGGCTTTGTTTTGGAAAGCCAGGGCAGGAAGGAAGCGCGGTGGAAAGCGTGGGGAGGAGGGGACGGCCCCGGATGGGTTTCCATTGAGTAACCCCGAGCCAGGCGTGGGGTGTGGGCTGGGAGAGCAGCTGGGGCAGAACAATGGCAGCCCGAGGGGAAGGAATTATTTTCCACTGAGTTGGGCTAAACCTCGGCAGTTCCCACTCAGGGACGGGCCACTAGCCCTGGGATTAGCCGTGCCAGCAAAGGGCTGGTGGCAGCTGGGGCAAAACTCCTGCTGTGGGTGAGCAAACAGCTGGGGCTGTTTTCCAAAACCTGTTCCAGCTTGAGTTTGGGGTCTTCCCCACCTGGGTTCATCCCATTCCTATCCCCTCCCAGCACCTCCTGCCCAGCAGACAAAGCCCTGGGTGGTCACAACTTTGGTGTGGGTTTGCTGTAAGCCCTGCAGGGAAAGTCCAGATCCCTTGGACTCCTGCAGTGCTTCAGCCAAAGGTGTTGAGGCCATGGTGCTGTGGAGCATCATCCCAGCTGGACCTCCCTGGGACAAGGAGGTGGAGACAGGATCCACGTCCTGGGATGGATTCCTGCTCCCTGCCTCGTGTCTCACCGGCTCTGTCTGTCCCTCTGTCCCCAGCTCATGTCCCTGCCGAGCCCTGCATGGCCCCAGCAGGACGAGGTTTCCCCCTGCGGCACCACCAGCCTCCCCCCAGCCTCGTCCGACAGCGACTCCGGCTGTGCCCTGGAAGAGTACCTGGAGCCCACCGCGGACCCCGCGCCCCCCGAGGTGGGCAGCAACCCCTTTCCTGGGGTTAAACACACTTGGAGCTAAAATCCTACCTAAAATCGCTTTTTCTCCCGTGCCACATCCCAAGGTCCTGCCGTGCTTCGGTCCCCGCTCACCGCAGAGCTCTCCCTCCGACAAGACCCAGCTCCGCGCCAGAGCCCTCCTGCAGCAGCTGCCTCCCCAGGACTGCGATGTAAGACCCCTCCTTTCGGGGTGCTGCCCCCTGCCCGGGTTGCCCCTGCCCCGCTGACCCCGTGCCCCTGCAGGAGCGGTACTGCCCCGACCTCGCCGAGGAGGAGCGGCGGCAGCTCCGAGCCTTCAGCGCCCGGCGGAGACAGGAGGCCCTGGGCCAGGGCTTGGCATGTCCCGTGCCAGGGCCCTGCCACGGCTGTCCCTGCAGGAAGGTGAGGTGTCCCCTCAGCACCCATCCCCCGGCGGGGAGCTGTCCCCAAAAAGCCAGCTTGGCCCCAAACCTCGTGTCCCTCTGCCTTGCAGTGCGGCCGCAGGCTGAACAAAGGGGACCCGGGGATTTCGGCGTCGCGCCTGGGGGACCAGTTCTGGCACCCGTCCTGCTTCTCCTGCCACTTCTGCCACCAGCAGCTGGTGGATCTCATCTACTTCCAGCAGGATGGGAGGATCTACTGCGGCAGGCACCATGCTGAGCTCTTCCGACCTCGCTGTGCCTCCTGTGACCAGGTGGGTGCCAAGCTTAGACCTCCCTTGGGCTGAAAACTCCATCAAAAACACTGATGGGCGGGAGGCATTCAATTCAATGTACAATTCCATGTGCAATTCAATGTGCATTATATTTATAGAACAACCAAAAAACCAACTAAACTAAGCATGGAAAAGTAAAAAGTTTTCCACATCAAAAGTTCCAACACGACACAAAAGGACAAATGACTCACCCGTAGGACTTTCCCTACAGTTACAACACAAATACTTCGCTATCATTCTGTTTTTAAAACATTGCTTAATACTGGTTTTGCCCATTATTTCCTCCTTCCTGAGAGCCCTACAGGCTGGGGGCTCCTCCTGGCTCCTCAGCACAGCCAAGCACCCTCCTTGCCCTGCTGGGCGCTGAGAGGATGGGCTGTTCTCCCGTTCCAGCTGATCTTCATGGAGGAGTGCATCGAGGCCGAGGGCCGGCGGTGGCACCTGGAGCACTTCTGCTGCCTGGAATGCGACGAGCCCCTGCGCGGGCAGCGCTACGTGATGAGGAGCGGCCGGCCCTGCTGCCGGGGCTGCTTCGAGAGCCTCTTCGCCGAGCCGTGCCAGGCCTGCGGGGATCCCATCGGTATGGCGCTGACCCCTGTGACGCCTGAATGGTTTTACCTAAAGCAGAGGCTGGATAAAGTTAAGAGAATGAAAAGCAGTTATATTTATTGAAGGCCTTCAGGTGCTTCTAGGGTGGTCACAGCCCACCCAGGGGCTACACCCAAAATGGACAGCAGGTCACGGGTTTTGCATATTTTATGAGTTTTTTATAAGGTCACGAGTTTTTCATACTTTATAAGTTTTGTCCGTTTGCATGTCTGGGTTAATCCTCCAATTACAGCTTCAGGTGATGAAGTCAATCACTCCAAGTTTGCTCCCCCAGTTCACTGTTATTTACATATTTTGGGGTCTGAGACAGTGAGGTGTCCCTGGGTTTTGAGCTTAGAGAGGAATTGTTTTGTCTAAAAATGAGAAAACGGGAGATTAGCACCCTGTATGGAGCCTAGAGTTATACACTAACAGAATCACAGGATTACAAATACATGAAAAATACAGAAGCTAAAATCCTAAAGCATCACCTGTGCCGGCTGGGGAGGCTGCAGAGCCAGAGCCCTGCGGTTCGGCACCGAGGATGGCTTTCGGATTTTGGGAAGAGCCTTTCCCTGAGCTGTGATTGTCCCGCAGGTGCTGACAGCGAGGAGGTCACACACCAGGGGCTGCACTGGCACGCCCGAGCCGCCTGCTTCTGCTGCAGCCTGTGCCGCAAGCCGCTGCGGGGACAACCCCTGGCGTGCCGCCGCGGCCGCCTCTTCTGCTCGGACACCTGCGGCCGCGGCCAGGACGCCTCGTCCACCGCCTCCGACTCCTCCGACTCGGCCTTCGCCTCGGCTCCCTCCCCGGACTCCACGCCGCTGTCCAGAGCTGGATGTGGGGAGCCCTCGGCGGTGGGGGGCTGCAGGCAGCCAGGGGAAGGGGCTGGTAGGATCCTACGGGGATGTGCTGGGAGGGGAGTGGGAGCCAGCCCGGGTTTGGGGGCTTTAGTGGGAATGTCACAGCTGGTGGTGATAAACCCACCGCGGGAGCCGCCTTGGTGCCACCGCGTTGTGTCCCTGTGCTGTGCTGGCTCACCCTGCTCCCTCCTCACGCTCCTTTTCCCTCTTCCAGAGGCGGTTTTGGATCAGACCCCAGTGCACCCCGCGTTCAGGAGCGCCGAGGATCACGGAGCAGGAGCGAAGGAGCGGAGCGGCGATGCTGCCAAGGAGCACACAGCAATTCCTGGACGCCCAGCCGGCCACCCCTCAGCCCCCCAGCCCGGCCCAGAGGGGCCCAACGAGCCCGGAGCCTTGGGCCACCCGCTTTTGGGGAGCCCTGACCCCCGAAGACCCGCAGGGAATGGAAACCCACACTTCCACACGGGCACATCCCCTCCCCGGCACAGCCCCCGGCCGGAGGACGGCACGGAGGAGGAGGAGGACTCCTGGTGTCCCACCTGCTCCTCATCTTCGGACTCGGACTCGGAGGAGGAGGGTTTCTTTTTCGGGAAGCCCATCCCCAAGCCCGGGGTGAACTCCCTGGGCAGGGAGCCCCCGGGGAGGGGCAGGGCCAGGACGGCCAAGCACTGCAGTGTGTCCTAACCGCGGGGTCCGGGGATCCCCGAGCGGCACCGCTGTCCTGCCAGGTCCTGCCAGGTCCTGCTGAGAGCTCACCACGTTCCAAACCCATCCTGGCCGCAGCCCAAGGCTGGTGGGAGAAGCTGCTGGGATCCTTCCCCCCCGGCGGCTGCTGGCAAAGCCGAGCCTGCAATTCCTGCCAGCCTCTCCGCAATTAGGAACAGGTAAAGCAGGTAGGGAGCAGGGCAGGCAGCCCAGCCAGGCCCCCAGCAGCTCCGGGGAGAGCGGCCAGAGCTGCAGACAAGGGCAGCTGCCTGCGCCACCCCACGGCTGGGGAGCATGTGGGATCCTTCCCCGGACCCCTCTGTGCCCCACGGCCATGAGGGATCCTTTCCCGGACCCCTCTGTGTCCCACTCTCCACCCCTGGTGGCACCACGGGGAGGGGACCAGGGGTGCAGCTCTGCCGATGACGAAGCTCCAATAAAGTTTGGCTGAAATCTGAACGCGGGAGAGTCCCCTGAGCGTGCTGCAGTCCTTCCCCAGCTCGTTGTGACAATGACAGTGCCACCAGGGCGGGCAGAGCCCCAGGGGTGAGCTCTGCCCTCTGCCACAGCTGGGGTTCACTGTGGGACTCCTCCCTGAGCTGCCCCAGGAGAGCAGGAGCAGAACAATGCCAGGGCGAGGGCTGCAAAGAGAATGTGGTTTATTTTTAGATTTAAACCCAAAAACACCCACCGGGGCTTGGGGCCACATTCCTGGGAATCAGGAACGGACCAGAGGGGCTGCTGCCCTCCCTCCCCTCACCCTCCAGTAAAACCAGTAAAACTTTTCCTGCACGCAGAGGGTGGGGCAGGGCTAAAACCGAACTTCTCCTCCTCCAGGAGAGAGCGGCACTGCTAAAACACCCACCGTGGGCTCAGCACTCCCCCCGAGGCCCCCAAAGCACCATCCCAGCCCCCCACCACCCCCACCGCGCTGGCAGGAGGGGCTGGCTGCCATCAGAGGCCAGAGTCGTAGCTGTTGATGAAGTCCTCGAGCTCCTGCAGGTGGTGGATGCCGCACTGGCGGAGGTTGGCCCTGAGTGCCACCCCCAGCGCCGCCTCCATCGAGGGCTCCTTCTGCAGCAGCATCGTGGCCACCACGGCGATGGTCAGGCTGAACTGCTGGTACGACTGCAGGGGAGGTGCACGGGGTCAGCACCCCAAAACCAGCAGCAAAAGCCCTTATTTTTAGCTCCCCGCAGACTCTGAGCCCCTTACTGCCCGAAAACCACTTCTCCCGCAACCAGCACCCCCAAAAATGCCAAATTCACACCTCTCAGCACCCAGCGTCGCTTGCAGATGTCCTCAGGTGAGTCTCCCCCACCCTGCAGCCCATCCCACACTCCCCAGGGACTGCCAGGACTCACCAGCTCGATCTCTGCCGTCCTGGCGAGGACAGCTTTGGAGCGGCAATCGATGCCGGCCGGGAAGGGTGTGGGCAGCACGGAGCAGAGCTGGTGCTGGCCAGACACAGCCTGGGAGGTGGAAAAGGAGAGGAAGGGTCAGAGGGGAAAGGGACTGAGCCAAACTGGTCACTGTGTGGAAGGAGCCACGGGTTTGTCACCCTTCTCTCCGGTGCCAGAGCTGTCCGCGCTCTCGCTCTGCCCCAGTTTCTCTCCCTCGTTAGGCAGTAATTAAGCTGCTCTGGAGGATCTCCTGGGCTTCCTCCGAGCTCCAGTCCCAGGGTCGTTCACGCCCCGGCGCTCCCGAGCCTCCAGCCACTTCCCTGGCTGCTTTCCCAGCCGCCTCCCGTTCATCGCATCTCCGGGGCGATACGGGCTCTGCCTCCAGACAAAGCTGCCCTTTAACCCCAGCCCGGGATCCTGCAGGGATCCCTCTCTGCCTACGGCACTGTCCCCAAGCCCTGTGTCCCCACCCCACCTCCATGGTGACCCCAAGGTGCTCGGGGGGCACCTGGACCCCTTACCGGTTTTGTCTCACGGGACCCAGGTGGGTGTTGGGGTGCCAGGGGGGTCTCTGGTGGGGTGCAGGCAGCCGGAGGAGCCTGGCTGGGCTGTGCCTCGGGTGGTGCTGCAGCTCTGGGAGGGCAGGACTGCTGAGGGCAGAGCTCCTGAGAGTTTTGGGGTGGCTGAAAGCTCTGGAGAGGCTGTGGGAGGGAGAGGGTGGTGGCTGTGGGGGGACAGCGCTGCCAGTTGGCCCCATGGGCAGCTGTGGCCTCGAGGGGCTGTCACCCAAGGTGGGGACACACCACAGAGCTGCCCCACATTCCAGAACTCACCCCATTCCAGGCAGCTTCTGCCTTGGCTTCTCCAGCTCCACTCAGCTGCTGCTCGTGGGAATGTGGGCTGAGCTCAGCCTCTGCCCCTCCAGAGGAGCTGGACGGCAGGAATTCCCTCCTGGCAGGGTCTGGAGGAGCTGCTGGGCTGGGGGGATGTGCCCCATCCCCTGGGCCAGCCTGGGGGACACCTGGATGGCACAGCTCTACCTGTGCAGAGCGTCACAGATGAGCTGCAGTGTCCCCAGCGAGGGGACAGTGCCTCCCTGCAGGCTCTGCTTTAGGGTGGTAATAAAAAAATAAAATAATATGAGGATTTGGGGAGTCTCACCCCCAGCAGTCCCGTACCTCAAGGTGCTCCTGGATCCCGGCAGAGCTCTCCTCTGGAGGGGCTGGATCTGTTCCCAAAGCACAGGAATCCTGATCCTGGCTGCCCACAGGGCTCGGCTCAGCTTCCAGCTCCACCTGGGGACAGGCAATGGCGTGAGGACGTGAGGAGCTGGGGATGGGACGGACAGAGTGCCGAAACCCCACGGAAATCACGGAAAAGAGCCTGGAAGAATCCCATGCCTGGCAGAGAGACAGCGAGGTGGAGAGCAGAAGGGCTGGATGAGAGAGAAGAGGGAGTTAGAGCAGCCAGAGAGACCCCTGAGCCAGGCAGCTCCAGGGGTTTGGAGCATCCTTGGGAGTGCAGGAATCCCCTACCGGTGTCACCACTGCCACCTTCTCCGGCTCTGCAGCACCGGGATCAGCAGCCAGAGGGGTCCCAGCCGGGCCGGGGGGCTCCAGGACCTTCCCACTCCCCTCTGGCACATCCTGGAGGAAACCACAGCACCGCTCAAGGCTCGGAGCGAGCACAGGCACGGCGCTGGGATGGGATGGGATGGGGGGACAGGGACAGCCCCACACCTGGCTCTGCTCCGGCCCCTCCGCAGCTCCTTGGGTGGCAGCAGCAGGCTGGGGAGGATCTGGGGGCTGCAGCTCCTTCTTGGCCTCCGGCTGGCTCCGCTTGGAGGGGGCAGGAGAGGGCCTGGTGCGCGGCTTGTGCCCTGCGGGGTGCGAAACACAACGGGAGGGATTCCTCGCCCTGCCCTGCCCTGCGCCGGGAGAGGGTGGAGAGCACCGAGGGGCAGCACTGACCTCGCGGGCCTTGGGGACACCACACGCGGGGGACAAGGGTCAGCTGCCGGGGACGGCGGCCGCGCCTTCCCCCCCGGGGATGGTGGCTCCAGGGCGGGGGGTGACCCCGGAAACCTCCTGGAATCCTGCGGGAGCAAAGGTGGGGGGGTTAGGCTGGGAGGGGACACCCGGTGTCACCTGTGGCTGTGTCGCCACGCTCTGCCCAGCCCCGGTGTCCTCGAGTGCCGCCCGAAGGTGTGGCACCCACCCTGGCGGGCCGGCGGGGGCCAGGGCGGGGGCTGCTCCTCCTCGGGGAATTCGGGCAGGAATTCGGGCCAGGGCTCGGGAGGCTGCTCCTGCAGGGAATGCGGTGGCTTTAGGCAGGGATGCTGTGACTGCACAGGGTCCCCACACACTGTCCTTGGCACCGGTGTGTGGTCCCTGCCACGTTTTACCCACCCGGCCGTGCAGCTGCCACCACCCCCGGCCCCTCCAGCCCTCACCGGGTGCCAGCCCGCTCCAAAGCCGTCCTCCGGTCCTTGGAAGTCTCTGTCATCCCAAGGAGGTGGCGGGGGACAGTCGTGGGGTGCCCATCTCCTGTCCTCCTCGTTCCAAGGGACGTCACCAGGGTCGGGGAAGGGTCTGGGGGCTCTGGGATCGGGCTGCAATGGGGAATTGCTGCCCATGAGGATGGGGACACCCTGGGGACAATCAAAGCTGCCACCCCCAGCCCGCCTCACCCGGTGCCACTCGTCTGTGAAGGTGTCCTGTGTGAAGTCCTCCTCAGGTCCTCTGTAGTCCCAAGGAGGTGGCTGGGGACAGTCATAGGGTGCCCATCTCCTGTCCTCCTCATCCCAAGGGATGTCACCAGGGCCAGGGAAGGGGCTGGGATGTGGCTGCAATGGGAATGGCCGCTGGTGAGGACACAGCACATTGGGATGTGGTTTTCCTGCTATTTCCCTCTCTTCTGCCTTTCCTGCTTCCGAAGGGGCTCCTGCTTTGGGCTGCCCTGGATTTGTGGGTGAATCCCTCCTTGCAGGAGGATGCAATTAGGGTGAAACAGCTCAGATTTCACCTAATTGCGGAAATTACCAGCAGTGGAGGGGAGGATCAGGCTGCCCGTGGTGCTGGGGAATGCTGAGAGCAGCCTGACTCGAATATCCCAAAATGAAACCCCACGAGGATGTGAAACCCAGAGCTTCCTGAATTGAGAGCAACTGGCAGGGATGTGGGAGGCAGATGTTTCCTGGGAGGAACCAGAGAGCAGCAATCACTTATTTAAGGATAAAAGGTCCCAAAAAAACCCCCAACATCCATTATTTCACGCTGGGAAAGTTCAATCCCACTTTTGAACAGCACAGCTCTCCTAGCAGTGAGTGTGAATTCCTTCCTGGAGCCCTTCAAGGTCACTCCTCGAGGACGAGGCAAAGAGATTCGTGTGGATCTGGGTGAGTAGCACCAATCTCTGCTTCGTAATTCCTGATTTAACTTCGAAACTATCAATTCAATAAAAAGCGCCCTGGTTATAACCATCCACACTGCCTTGTGGAGAACTGATGGAGCTCCTTTAGTCCAACCATCATCACCAATTGAAACAGATTATTTATTTAACCTACGTAAATATACTTGTTTTGCCACTCCTAATCCTGGAGGACAAAGCTCCACTCTTAATCCTGGGGGACAAAGCTGCACAAAGGCTCTGTTACAGCTGTGGAATCCTTTAGACACAAACTGCTGGTGAGCTCAACGGCTGGATCCAGACATGTCCAGACTCCTTTTGGGGAAGGATTTAGGGAGCCAGGGGCTCCTTGACCAGATCCAGACATGTCCAGACTCCTTTTGGGGAAGGATTTAGGGAGCCAGGGGCTCCTTGACCAGATCCAGACATGTCCAGACTCCTTTTGGGGAAGGATTTAGGGAGCCAGGAGGTCCTTTTCGTGCCCAATAGCGTCTCCCTGACCAACCCCGCAGCTCCCCCCGTGCCTGTGCCACATCCCCGGGACAAACCCCGCCAGCCCTGTCCCTTACCGGGCGCCACCTCCGCCGGCCTCTCCTGCCCCGGTGCTCCCAGGGTGGCTCATCCCAGGTGTCCTCGGGGCCGAGCAGGGGACGCGGCCGTTGCCTATCCCACCACGGGCCGGGCTGTGGAGAGAGCCGAGCCGTGAGACCCTCCTTGCAGCAGGAGAGCCCGAATTGTTCCCAACCCCTCCCCAAAGCGCGGCGATGCTCTCCCGGCTCCCCCGCATCCCGAGGGATGGATGGGGCACGGAGCACCCACCGTCGCCCCGGGCGGCTCCTCCGCTCCCACCCCGCGCTGGCAGTGTCCCCAACCCACATACCTCCCCGGGGACGCCCCGAGCGGAGCCCCGCGGGGGGGACATCCTGCCCCGAGGCTGTCCTTGTCCCAAGAGAGGCCCCGGGGGGGCTGAGAGATCCGCTGGGAGGGAGAGGCTGGGTGAGCACTTCCCACAGGACGTCACTGCCGGCTTGGGGACGCTGCCAGCCAGGTGCCACCCGGAGCGCCGCGACACCTCCGGAGCCGCTGGCACGGCCACCAGGGAAGGCGACACTGCTGAGCTGACTCTGCTTGGCCCTGCCACGTGTCACCGCCAGCGATGTCCCCAAGGGATCCTGGCTTGGATGAGCCCCCCGCCATCCTGGCGCTGCATCCCGTGAGCTCCCACGGGAGTCTGGGCTCTCCACGGGGACGGGGAGTCCCTCCGCGCCGGGCTGTGCGCGGCAGGGATTGGGGGATGCTCTGACCCCAAAGTGCCTGTTCCCGACCGGGACTGAGCTCCCAGAGCCACCAGCTGTCCCCCGGCCCGGGCTGGCAGGAGTTAATGGGTAGGACCGCGGCACAGAGAGAAAAATCCACTTTTGTCCCTAAATTGTGAGTTTCCTGATGCGCCAGCTTCAGGTCGTGCAAAGCCGCACTGGAGCATGGAGTGGGGCGGGATGGAGCGCCCTGCATCCTTGAACCCCAAATCCTGCATCCCTGAACCCCAATCCCGCATACCTGAACCCAATCCTGCATCTCTGAGCACAAATCCTGCATCCCTGAGTACAAACCCTGCATCCCTGAACCCAAATCCTGCATCCCTGAGCCCCAAATCCTTCAACCCTGAGCCCCAAATCCTGCATCCTTGTGCCCCAAATCCTGCATCCCTGAACCCAAATCCTGCATCCCTGAGCCCCANATCCTTCAACCCTGAGCCCCAAATCCTGCATCCTTGTGCCCCAAACCCTGCATCCCTGAACCCAAATCCTGCATCCCTGAGCCCCAATCCTGCCCCCCTACACCCCAATCCCGCCGCCCCACCAGGTCTCATTCCTCACCAGTCTCCGGCTGGAGCCCATCCCATCCCGAGGATCTCGCCCGGAGCTTTCCCGAGCGCTCCTATCCCTCCCCCCGCGCCTTTCCCTTCCTCTTCCCATCCCGCTCCGGGCATCGATTCCGCTCCTGGGAACAACGGAAGCGCGCAGAGCCCGGGAAGCACCGCTTCCCTCCTCGCCCGGGGACGATTTCCTCCAAATTCCTCCGGGAGCCTCGGATTCATCGGCGGGGTGGGAGGAAAAACCCGCGAAAAGTCCGCCGCCAGGGCGTGGAGCAACCACGGAAGAGGAGATCCTGGCAATCCTGGAGCTCCAGGGCATGGAATATGTGTGCCAGGAGGGTCCCCGCACCCCCAGGGCATGGAGGATTCAAGGAAGGGGGGATCCTGAGGATCCTGGAGCTCCAGGATATGGAATATCTGAGCCAGGGGGATCACGAGCCCAGCAGATCCTGGAGCTCCAGGATATGGAATATCTGAGCCGGGGGGATCCCTGCACTCCCAGGACATGAACCCACCAGATCCTGGAGCTCCAGGATATGGAATATCTGTGCCGGGGGGATCCCTGCACCCCCAGGGAGCCAACCCAGCAGATCCTGGAGCTCCAGGATATGGAATTTCTGTGCCAGGAGTGTCCCTGCACTCCCAGGGAACCAACCCAGCAGATCCTGAGGATCCTGGAGCTCCAGGATATGGAATATCTGAGCCAGGGGGATCACGAGCCCAGCAGATCCTGGAGCTCCAGGATATGGAATATCTGTGCCGGGGGTATCCCTGCACCCCCAGGGAACCAACCCAGCGCCTGCCGCCCTCCAGCTCCAGCGTCATCCGCATCAACCACGTGCTCCCCGGGAAGTTCCCAAACCTGTGCCGGGATATTTGGGAGCGCAGCACCCCCATTCCCAGGGCTGGAGCGGGGCTAAGGAGGGACAGAGAAGGGTGAGAGGGTTTGGAGAGCCCTGGCAGGACAAAGCTCCATCACACCCACCTTTGCCGGCGCTGCCATGCCGGGGGAGCAGCGGGGACGGGCGGGGACTAGGAGCCGCCGGTGGCTGTCACCTCCCAGCGTGTCTGCCACCTCCCAGCGTGTCCGTCCCCTCCGGGCGGTGCAG
>VZRM01006679.1:925-17717 GCA_013397955.1 Grantiella picta
TTTTTTTTTTACAGAGTTTTAGTAGGCTCTTGCTTTTCTCCCTGGAGCAGTTCGCCTTATGAGTTAGTTCCTTTAGTTCTAGTGATTTTCCTTTTGGACATGATCAAATTCAGCGACAAGCAATGCCACTGCCTAAAGCTTTTTAAAGAACTAATCACCTTTTTAGTAATCACTCATCTTGTTAGTAACCAATTGCTTCCTATTCCATTTTTTTTTCTGCACCAAGTCCAACCCGGGGTAGAGAGGTGACTAACAACTAAGGAAAGACCATACAATATTATCTTACACCGGCTACCTGGGATAGGAATTTTCCCCTAAACTTTTCCTATAGCCTCCCAACAGAGGAAGCCGCATGACAAATACCTAAACTTGTACAGGGACAATGCTATTCTCACAAGGCAGCAGCTTTATAATTGGCCTCAGGGTTAGAAGCAATTCTAGTTCTCCACAACAAACCACAGACTGGGGGGGAGGGTGGTGGGGTGTTCCTTAAAAGACAAGAGTTGCAGAAGCGACTTCAGGAGTGAAACCTGTCAATTCTGGCTTTTTACAACGAAACACACACACACACAAAAAGCCCCACAAAGTAGGGGCGTGGGTCCCCTCCAAACAGGAGTTTTCAGGCTCCGCACAACACCACGTAGCAGGAGCTTTACAGCTCCGCACAAAACACCAAGGAGAGGCTTCTGCTACAAACTGCAGACGGGAGGGCCTCCCCACAAGACACAAGCAGCAGAATTGGCTTCAGGACTGAGACCTGCCAATTCTGGACTCGCACAACAAAAGACACTAAAGGGAACTAGAACCCCCATATCAGTTTACTACAACCTCTGGCCCCCAGAGATGACACTTCAAATTCCACAACCCCCACAGAGAAAACTGCAGGCAAATTTCTAAGTGTCTAAACAAACTAGAATATGCGCAAACCCTCAAAGAAAGTTGGTCTAAGTGATAAGAATTGCTATGGACGGAGTCCTAACAACTCTCATAGCCCTTTAAAAAAAATAGTGTTTGTATATAGTTAGATATAGTATAAAAGGAAGCNGCACAACAAAAGACACTAAAGGGAACTAGAACCCCCATATCAGTTTACTACAACCTCTGGCCCCCAGAGATGACACTTCAAATTCCACAACCCCCACAGAGAAAACTGCAGGCAAATTTCTAAGTGTCTAAACAAACTAGAATATGCGCAAACCCTCAAAGAAAGTTGGTCTAAGTGATAAGAATTGCTATGGACGGAGTCCTAACAACTCTCATAGCCCTTTAAAAAAAATAGTGTTTGTATATAGTTAGATATAGTATAAAAGGAAGCACATGAAATCATTTCATGAGAGAAGACAATAGTATTGTGAAAGGCACTTCGGGTCAGAGAATGTTACGCTGCTCGACTACGCCAATGAAATGTTATGATCCAAATATTAAGGTTCTTTGGAAATACGTCTGCCCAAATTAAGGTGCAAACGAGACCACATGCCAGTCAATAGTATGGGTTTTATTTGATAGAAAATATGAGAGAAAGAGGGAGGAAAAGAGAGAAAAGAGAAGTAAGAGAAGATATAGGGGGCACAGAAAGAGGGAGAAAGAAAATATCACCATCCGTGATGTCGCGTTGATCCTCTCCATCTGGTCTTGGTGGTGATGATCCCCTCAAAAGCACAGAATCCCGTGGGTTAATATGCCCTCAGGCCAGGGGCAAGGCCCAGACATGTTCCCCCGGGGGAGGGGGGCAGTCTCTCGCAGCAGACTCTGCTAGAGGCTGTCCCCTCTTGCTTGCTTGCCCACCTGCTCGCTTGCACTCCTGCGGTGCCAGGCCTAGCACTTTGGGGGGTCTCTGATGGATTGGGACTCCCCCTCAGCTGCCTCTCACGTGAAAGTCCCGTGGATGTGGCCAGTGGGGTTGGGGTTCTACAGCTGGGCCAGTTTGTGTAAACCTGGCTTCTGTGAGCTGGGCTCTGCCCCACAACAAACTCAGCCAGGGGTGATCCTCAGTGCAGCTGGTGGCTTTGGCCTTTGTGGATGCATTCCTTTCCCTCAGCCTGAGATGACTGAACAATAGGTTTCCCTTCATCTAATCTCAGCAGTTTGACTCTCAGTCCAAAGTCCCAGTCAGGTATCTTCAGGGAGGCTTCTTTGATTGTAGCTTCTTTATACACTTTTTGTTATAATGAGCAAAACTTTGTATCAATGTTTGAGGCATGAACTATTTCAGTCTCTGACAGTAGCCTCCCCTGGACTCACTCTGACAGCTCCATGTCCTCCCTTCAACTGAGCTGCTGTAAAGACCCCAAAGTCCCCCAGTGTGGCTCACATAGGCATCAGCCCCTCCCACCTGTTCTATCACCCTCCAGATTTTATCCTACATCTTGTGTGGATCTCATCCCTGGGAAGCTTGGGGATATCTCCAGCAACTGAGCCAGGAAGAGCTGCCCTGAGGTGTGATGCTTTCCTCATCTCCATGGTACCCTTGGGTTCATCTCCCTCAATTTTGAGAATCTCCATGTTCTCCTTGGCTTGGATACTTTCAGTGCCCTCCTAGGGTATTATCTCACTGGGCATAAATTACCTACAGAATCTTTCATCCCCCACTCCAGATCCCCTTCAGAAATATCTATTCCTGTACACCTTTGTACACTCAGCCAAAACCAAGGGTTATGGAGGAGTGAGGGAACACAGCAGCTGACACTTAAAAACCAAGGAAGTCAGGAGGTCAGTAAGGGGCTGCCTACATCTAGGGATGTGGGAAAAGACACAAGGTAAGCTTGCCATGGAGACCAGGGACAAATGGACTTCTTGGGGAAGGAAATGGAGAGGAGGAATAGAAGAGGCAAAAAGGAAAATAAAGCGACAGGGAATGGGAAGAACACAAGGAAGATGCTTCACAGTGGATAGGAAGCATTTGTTTGACACGTATGGGGAAGCAGGGAGATTCCAGGGAGGTTTCCTAGGCATTCATTGCATGGAAATGATGCCCTGCAACCACCACAACCCACAGATGTGTACGGGGAGCACTGGAGCCCCCAGCCCCATTTCCTACCTTCCCAGGCTGCTGTTTTGGTTTGATATTCTCCCTGTTTGTCCTTTCCATGGCCAGGCTGACATTTGCCTGTCCTGACAGTGCCCAGAGCTCTGCTGCTGCTCCAGGAAAGTGTCAAGTTAAATCCTTCTCCAGTGGGATGCACAGCAATTATTGGGAAGCAGGGAACTGGCACAGCTCTTAGTGGGAAGGGAAAAAATCATGGCTGTTACATAAAGGCTGTTTTGCAGCCCTGATTTCCTTTGCTAAGGCACTTCAGCACAAAGGAGATTGCAGTGGCCTGATTAGGAGCAGGCTGTAGCAAATGGTGACATGTTTTCCCCCTCTGTGTTTGCTTTCATGACTCCAGAACGTTTGCAGGAAAGCCTGGAGGCTTCATGTTTAACTTCGACATGATCCTACTTCATCCAACAGTCTGCAAGAGTGTAACTGTTCCTCCTGCGATAGTCTCTGTAAACCAAAAGCCAGCTCAGCTTTACAAGGGGCCTTAAACTCTGGAGAGATCAAAATTACAATTTGTAATAAGCTAAACGAGGTAATGGAATCCTTGCATGCAGTTGGCCAGAATCGCCATTTAATGTGGGGTTTTTTTGTGAGTTTGAGTTAATCATAGTGTTTACAATAGATGGTTTTGTAACAACGTTTTCATGGTGGCATGTGACCTTTACAGCTCTAACTGGCGTTCTCCTCCTCCCTCCCCACTGCTGCTCTCTCTACCTTGCAATTGCTTGTCTGAGAGAAGCCAGGGAGCTTCATCCATCCCAAAGTGGCTGAAGGAAACAAGGAGAGCTCCATTTAGGGGGCTGCACTGGTGCTTGGGCACAGGAGCATTGTGTGTCAGCCTTGTTCAGGGAGCAGGGAGACCATCAGTTATGGGTGAGCAGGAAAGTGCTCCGGTCCCGGCTTGCCCTAAACCCAGTGTGCCTGTCTGCCCTAAATCCTACCCTTTTTCTTGCCTTCAGTGCATCTGTAGGGTTTTTAGCGAGTCTGAGCGGTCCCTGTGCCTGCCAGTGAGAAAGGAAAGTTTGAAACTCATGGGGCTTCTTCTCCACAGCAAAGGTTGGCTCACATACCCTGCTTTTCCATGCAGTGCAATCAATAAAAAGCCTGAGGAGCACAACATCAGCACCACAGTGAGAAAAGTTTTGAGGAAAGCCAATGCACTTTACGCTTGCTTTGAAAGTGGCCTTATGCCCTTTGCAGCCCGGGATTGGCAGCTGCTCTGCTGTCATCTCTTCCAGCTGGGGAAACTGAGGCACCACTGGGCAGCCCAGCAGGCTGCTGCAGTTTCCAGCTGCAGCTCTTGCTGGGTGGCAGGACAGGGAGGAGCTTGGGCAGCAAAGCCAACATTCCTGCGCTCTGCCCTGAGTGCCAAAACCTCTCCTTACTCCAGTAAGCATTTTAAAACTAGGCCAGATTGCAGTGCCCTCCCCGCCTAACGAGACTTCAGCTCGGAAAGAGAGAAAAAAAAGTCTAATTGCAGAACAGCACTGGACTGCAAAAGCCATAATCTGCTTTGGGGGCTGCTCTGCTCCCGAAATCCCCAGGGAGAGCCTGTGGATACTGCAGGACAGGGGCTGGAGGAACGGTTTGTTTCCTTGTGCAACGCACAAGTGTTATGAAACCATAGGTCTTTTCCTTCCTGTGGTTAAAATTGACTGAAAGGAGAACTTCCTGTAGTTCTACTCCTTCATTTAACAAAGCAATTCTGGTGTGCAGTCCACTCACTGTGTTCTTTGCCATTCCCAACCAGGGATTTATCTCAGGGATTTCCCAGCACAGGCCTTTGGAAGGATCCTGAAGAGCAGCTCAGTCTCCATCGTGTGTTCTTTATCTGTATGGCAGCATCTTGGCAGTGTTGGTGCCCTCCCTTGGGGTCAGTTCCTTGTCCCCACCATGGGGCTGGACCCACACCTGATCCATGTGGAGCTATGTCTTTGCCCTGTCCCTGCTGGCAGCTCTGCTCTGGGAAATTTGGCAGCTCCACTCCAAACTTGGTGTGTTCTTAGCTTGCACAGAGGAAACCAGGAAAGCCATTGCTGAAGGGCTGGTCAAGCAGGTGCAGCCTTTGAAGATCAGAGCTGTCATCAAGGCTTTTGAACGCTGGGGTCATGTTTCAAATATGGGAAAAATGTTTGGGTTTTTTTTTCCTAGTCTTTCTCTGCAGCATGGTTGAACCTGTTGTGGTGTAAAGCAAATCTGAAATCTGGTGGTGAAATGAGCAGCAAGGGCTGCACTGGGCTCGTTGCCAGGTTAGTGAGTGTAAAGTGGCAGAGTTCCCTCCATGAGGTGCTGTCTGGGGTGGCCCTGGTTTCTCCACGTCCTCTGGTGGGGTGTGGAGTTACCCAGCTGTGGGCAGGGAGCTGTGCACCAGTACTGGTTCAGAGAGGGAGCGGGGCTAGGGCAGCTGTGCCACAGGTCTGGGAACAGAAACTAAAGGTGCCGTTTTGCATGATGACTGAGGAAACAGCACTGTCCTTGTGGCTTGCTGTAAATGCAGTGTTTCTCTCCTCAGCATATTCCCCAGGGAAAGGTGGGATCATAAACCCCACTAGCAAAGGCAATTCCTCAGCCTGCATCCCTGCTAGGGGCCTGGCTAGCAGAGCGACGCTGGCATGATCCTCCTGAAAAGCCCATTAATGAGCTGGCAAGGCCTAGTTTTCTTCCTCCTCCTGCTCTCCTACAGGATTATTCTATTCTAAACAGGTTACAGACAAGGTCAGTATTGTGACCAGCTGTTGTCTGCATGTCTCTCTCAAACTGAATCCAATTTAAGCTTATTCGGAGATGTTGGTCAATGCATCTGTAGGTTATATTTGCTCAACTACTTCCAGTGGAGCCAGAGCAGGAGCATCCCTGGTACCTGCCTGGACTGATATTTGGCAGTCTTTCCCTGATAACTCTGCTTTGACCTAATTTCTAAAATAACTTGAACAGAATGGTGACCTCAATTGCTTTTAAGAGAATAAAGGCAGTGGATTTGGTAGCGGATTGCTTTGGCAACATGAAGAAAGCTCCCTAGTAATTAGGAAACTTTCATATGATCAGGGATGAGAAGTTGGACTGGGTTGCCTGTTCTCTTGGCACGTTTTTTCCCAGAGCTCTGAGTTATGTACCAGCCTGGCTTATTCCATGTCATTTGGCATTTGCAGGTTTAGTGTTTCACCCTAGAGAGTCTGGGGAAGTTTTCCAGGTAAATATTTGAAGGGCTGAGCATGTAGAGAAGCGGGGCAGTGGGGTTTCCCTGCTGCTCCTGGGACATTCTTGACTCATATAGTTTTTTCTCAAGCCCCCACTGGTGTATGTTGTGCCCTGCTCTGTGGGTTTAAAGGGCAAAACTGGCTGCAAAGAGCAGGGCTGGGAACTGCAACCTGCTTTGGTTTCCTGTGGTTAACTCAGATTTTGGCCAAAAGAGTATTTCTTAAAGGACTGCTTTTGAGTGCATGGCTGGGATGTCCCAGAAACACCGCGGGTTTGGTGTTTCTGTCTCCTGCTGTGCTTTCCCAGTCCCGTGTGTGAGAAGCCTCCTTCCAGCCCCAGGATTTCCATCTGACTTCCCCAGAAGGCTGAGGGTGAGTGGTTTGGTGTGGAGCTGCCTGCCCTGCGGGGCTGAGCGGCTCGTGATGCCTCCTGCCCCTCCAAACACTCCTTGGTGACTCACGGGATGTGACAAGGACGAACACCCTACCCAAAGCCTCTGATGTTGCCTTTGCCTGGCACGGGCAGGGCAAGCTTTGCTCTTCCTCTGCTCTGTAGCTCAAGGGAAATGCTTTTAAGAATAATTTTGGGTGTGGAAATATGCTCTTGAGTTTATTCCCTCATTAAAGCCACAGAGAGGACAGCCCACGGCATTTGGAATGTCTCTGCTGCAGGGAATTGCCTGGGAAAACCCAGTGGTTTCTGAGACTGATGGAAAGCAGGGTACGAGTACCTTTGAGAGCTCAGCCCAACCTCATCCTGATACTCTTTCCTTCCCTGGTTCCTTTTCTGTGGCTGGGAGCATCCTCTTCCCAGCTTTTTCTACAGGAATAGGAACACATTCAGCTCCATGATCAGGCAAAAGAAATCCCACTAGAACAAGAGGTCCCAGACACCACAGTTAAGCATAATTTTCTGTACCAAAGCCACCCCTTTTGCACACTCCCCAAATTTGCTTTTCACAGGACGCTGTAAGAGCTCCCCTGGGATTGAATATTCACCATATTCACTTCATAACACAACTCAGACACTATGATGTACAAGAAAGCCATAACCTAGATTCCCTTCAAACAAAAATAGACGAGGGAAAACACACTGCTGTTAATCCAGAGAAAATCAGGAGCAGCTTCCCTGCATGCTAAGCACTGCTCGCCAGTCTGGCTCATACCACGGGGTAAATCCCCACTGCCCTGAAAGCTGCTGCTGGGTGCCAGCATGCCACGTTTTGTGGAGAGGAGCATCTTTCCCAGTCCCCCAGCTCCCTAATTCCACAGTGGCAAGCATGCCTGGGATCACAGTGGCTGTCTGGATCGATTGTCTGCACTAAAGGCCTTGTTTATCTCCGAGGGAGGGCAGAGACATGCAGCTATTTCCCCACCAGCATGCCCAGACTGGCTCCCTGTCCTTTCTGCCTGTGCCAGGGGGTCACGAGAGGGCCGAGGCGTTTCCAAGGAATCCCTGCCAGAGGGGACCAAGGCATCATGCAGTTTTTCAGTCTCTTTCTAAAAACTTCCAAGTTTTCAATAAACTTCCCACAAAGCTTTAACACAATGAGCCCCCTCTTTTCTTTCCCACCCAGAGGAGCTCAGTTCCCAGCTCTGAGCTGCGGTCATGGGAGAGGAGAGTCTTGCCCCTGCTTCATTTCTCTGGTGAAGGGCTGTCCTGGTGCCTTGTGCTGGCACCAGGTGCCCTCCTGAGCAAACAGCAAAGCTATTTTCAAGAGCCACTGCAGGAGAGAGGGAAATGTGCCTCTGGAAGGGGATTTTGTTTTCTGGGAGTGAGAGGCTGTGGCAGAGCTGGTTCCCCTGCTCTCCTGACCTGAAGTCACCACTGTCGTAACCCTGCCAGCTGCTTTTTCCAAAGTGTAATCTCCCAGGGCTTTCTGCAGCTAGTGCTGATCAGCAGGAAGACAGGCTTGGCTTTAAATCTCTGCAGTCATGGTGTGTCAGCCACGTTCAGGAAAAAGCCACTGAGGAATCTTCAGATCTTTATGGAATCAAGTCAGCTCTTTAACCAAGCACCAGAAAACAGTGGGATTTCTAACACACGGCCTCTGTGGGTATTGTTTGTCTGGTCTGAGCCCAGTGTGGCCTGTAGGAAAATCTCAGGGTGATGGCACAGATTAACACCTGTTTATTCTACAGGAGCCCATCTAGGTAATCTCTTGCTGGGAAATGAGATTAATTAAGGTTGTTACTTCAAGGAAGTTATCAGGTGATGTTGTGACCCTGCTGTTGGGCTGCTTCTAAAAATGCACCCTTTGCAGGGTGTGCATTGGTTAAACTCAGCTAGGAAAAGCGTTCCTGGTTTTCTTGCAGAGCACATGCGTTTCCACAGGAATGCATGCTTATAGATTTATGGAATTATTTAGGTTGGAAAAGTCATCTAAGAACATCAAGTCCAGCCATAACCCAGCACTCACTGCCAAGCCCACCATGAAACTTGTGCAGTTGTGTTGAAATGTGCTGGTGTGACTTCATTAAATAACCCCAAACCCTCCCCTCTTGCACAGTGTCCCATTATCCAGATCTAGAGCTGGAGTGCAAGGATTTCAGCTGTGCAGTGAAATGTGAGGCATTTACTGTAGCAACTGGCAGCCACTAAAGGTTATTATGTCAGATGGCTCCAAGTCAGCCCTCATCCATCCACAGGCATCTCTGTCCTTTTAAAGAAGGATACCCTGATCCTTAAAAAAAGTCATTTTTTCTTGTTTTCCACTACTTTTGAACACCTGCCTGCTCCAGTTCAGTGCCAAACAGAGGGCTCCATGTCTGACTGACGAGCAGTTGTCAGCAACACCTGAGCAAAATTATGTAATTTCAGGGAAACTGGAAGCTGTTTTGAACAGAGAAGATACAGAGATGCTGAACCAAGTGTCAAGCTAAATCTGTGCTGGTCAGTGTAATTTCTGCAGGGGCAACAGCAGCTTGGTCACTGACCTTCCTACCCACCACATCATAACTCAGTGCCTACATCACCAGTGCAAGTCTTGCTCCCTTCCTCAAAGCTGAAATTCCTTGAAAAGCAGCAGATTCCAATGACTGAGTGTCTCTTACCCCTTTGCTTTGCAGGAGTGGCAGAAGATCAACTATGACATTTATACCTTACGGCAGACCCGGAAAGAAGTGAGGAGCAGGTGGAAACACATTTTGGAGGATTTAGGTAAGCTGGAGGCCAAGAGGATGTAATTCCAGTGGTACTGAGTGAGAGATCCCACCATGGTTGAGGATAGGAACAGCTCCACAAGATCACGCTGGAGAGGAGGGAAGTAAGGGAGGTTGCTGAGTGATGCCCTCAGGTGTCCCACATGGCATCTGAAGCTGCCCAGAGCTCAGGCACAGCTGGCAGGGGACAGGGACACCGTGTCTGTAGGCACGTCAAAACCCTATGAGCCACAATCACCTTCCAAGCCCATAATAACATGTGCACAGTCATCCATTTCAAGCTTCCTTGTGGAAACCTTGCAGTGGGAGTTCACCCTGGGTTTTTTCTAAACAAGAGAAACAGGAAGGAATGAATATTCATTTCAGATGTGAACGCAGATACATCTATTTCTCTTCCTTAGCCCATGCAGCTGATCAGAGCTAAGCCACTCACCTTGTTTGCTCCCAAGTGGATTTGAAATATTCTTTCACCGAGTGGAATTGCTCCACAGAAACCTTCCCACTGCTGTTTCCAAGTGGTGGGGTGGTGGGTGTGCCGGGGTTTTCCCAATTGCCTGGCACACAGCATGTGACAGTCGGGATGTGCCAGCACATCAGCTGGGTGACTTCCATCACGCTCTGGAGGTGGCTGCTGGCTGGTGAGGGGAGGATGAGCGAGTCTATTCCGGGATATCCTCACTGGGAGCCAGAGATGGGTATCTCAGCCACTCCTGCCCTACCTGCTATTCTCGTATCTGGGTGGGAGGAACATCATAAATCCATAACGAGGTGTCAGCCCTCATCTCCACCCAGGTGCTTGCACTGCCTGTGCAGGCCAAGCATGGGAGGGATCTCTTGGCATCCTTCCATCTCTTACTGCAGGCTCACACAAGGTCTCCCACACCCCCCTCACATCTGCCATGGCTCTGGAGATGTTTTGCAAAGGCTGGGAAAGCTCAAGGCCAGGGATCATTTGGTCTTAGCGAAGCTAAATGAGCAACCAGATGTGAAACCTGCTATCTTCTGTTATCTAAGCCTCTGCTTTAATCATAAGCCCACCACTCCTACCCCATAAGTGTTTTCATGTGAGATGCATCATCACCAGGCCCCTGGAGCTGAACAAAGAGTTAATGGTAGCTACTGGATTTAGAGACCTGTGCATGCATTCTCCTCCCCATTTCCTTCCCTGCATACCCTTCCTATAATTGATGCTGACTCCTATAGGAACAATTAGCCTGGCATTCATTACTGCCACAGGTTTTATCCCTATTACTTCCCAACAACATACAGGGGTAGGATGCTTAGGAAGCCCCACCAGCCCTGAAAGCTCTAGCAGCATCAGGAACATGGAAGAGCTGAATCAACACGCTGGGTTGTGCATGTTCACACACCTTTTCTCAGGAACACGAGCAAGGAACTTGCTGTGAATATTTTTGTGATTTATTTTCCCCACCAGCAAGTCTGTACCTGTCCCACAGCCTGCCTGAGGGAGTGCTGGTTTGATTTAGGAAGTAGGGATGCAGCCACCCAAGGTGGTGGGAGAATAAGGAACCTTGCAAGAACCTGAAGGGCTCAGGGATGACCCTGCTCTCATGTTTGACTTATTTTTGTAACTCATCTCTTTCCCAGGTTTCCAGAAGGAAGCAGATTCCCTCTTGTCAGTGACCAAACTCAGCATCATCAGCGACTCTCAGAACATGAGCAAAGCTCGGGACATCTTGTTAAAGCTCTCGGAAGAGACAAACATCTTCCCGACCAGCTGGGAGCTTTCTGAGCGCTACCTCTTTGTGGTGGTGAGTATTCCAAGCACACCTTCCCTCCTGTTATCCCAACCCTGCAGGGAGCTCACCTCAGGGGAAGAGAGTAGGTGAACCAGAGGATGCTCAGATACATGGTGGTATCTGGGGTGATCCTGTCAGATGTTGCAGGTGCAGCTTGGCTGTTCAGTTTCCTGGGAAATGCCAGTGTTGCAGCACCATGAATTCCACACCCCTGTGCAAGCTCCGTGCCGCTGGATGCTCTTGCATCCTGTACACAAAATGGGAAAAGATGAGACCTAACACCTTGCTTAGCCTGAGAGCAGCTGTGGAGGGAGGGCCCCGGGCAGGGAGGTGCCTGGAACATCCCATAGTGACCGTAACTCCCGTTGTTTGGCAGGACCGGCTCATCGCCCTGGACGCTGCAGACGAGTTCTTCAAGATGGCCAGCGCCGTGTATCCCAAGCGGCCCGGCGGGGACAGAGGGGACGAGGGAACGAGGGCCCCGCCGAGCGTCCCTGCCGTGGTGCCCTGAGGATTGTGCCTTGCCGTGTGACACGGACAGCGCTCCGGGACAGGCTCCTCCACCCGGGGGTGGCACAGAGTGCCCTGCTTGTTTCCCTGGGGAGAAGCGAGTGGGCAGCCGGAGCAGGGCAGGGAGGCCGGAGAGCTGTGGCCAGCGGGAGCACAGGGAAGGGGAATGCTGCCCCAAGGTGCTCCCGGGCACAAGGGAGTGAGAGCTGCCCCAGAGTAGTCCCAGCAGGACACTGCTGGCCAACAGTGTATGCCCTAGGCAGGGGGAGGATCTGCCACACAAGGCATTGCTGCAAGCAGCTGCAAAGCTTGAGGTGCCTCTAGTTCCAAGGGCTGTGAGGAGATCCAGCTTTCCACCTTCCACTGGTACCTGCCACTGTCCCCTCCCTCGAGCATGCCAGCCAGGAGGAGCAGTGAAAGAGGAAAACCACCTCCAGCATCTCCAGCTGTGTGAAGTGTCTCTGCACGCTGTCCTCTTCCTCACCCCCAGCCCATGGCAGCCCCACCAGGCAGGTCCTTGGGGATGTGGGAAAGAGGCAGGAGCAGCACGTGGCTGGGATGGGATTTAAGTCCAGGCAGCAAAGCCTTGGAGCAGTGTCACAGTTGGGTCTTCCATTGCCAGCCATTAGTGGCTGAGGAATGTTTCTGTCAGGGGTGCTCAACCTGATATTTGAAAAGGAGGTACAGTTTAGGAAGGTGCTAAGGTCAGAGTTGCTGAGAATTTGGCTCCTGGAGTATCCTCAGACTGGTTGCCCAGCATCTCAATCAATTTTGAAAAGTTTCAGTCTTAATTGCTTAAAAAGCCCTACCACAAAGGGTTTTTTTAATGTACTGTCAATATAAAAATCCTCATTACCAGCAGGGATGGTATAATGAACATCCTTTTTATCTTGGGGTTTTGTCTGATAATGAGCAATAATTTTTAAAACATTGGATTTGATGATTTTAAAACAAGTGGAAGTTCTTCACTGATTAACACAGATGCTGCTAATTGGCCAGTTGAAAATGCTGGTAACACAGGACTTTCCAAAGTAGCAAACCAGAGCTTTTATTTGTTTATACCTATGATATTTGAAAAAAATAAATAAATTTCTGAATTGTTTCTGTTTGTCAGTCTTCCTGGGAAACATTTTTGTCAGCTCAAAACAGCAGTGAAAGCTGAGATTAATAAAGCAAACATTACAAAACCAGCCTTTGTTATTCTCTCTGTAAACCTATTCAGGTAACAATGTTTATGTTGACTGCTGGTAGCAAAAGGGGTGGGATATTTGTAGAGCCTCTGCAGCTTGTTCTCCAACTCTTTAAATTGCCTGTTGACTTACAAGAGTAGGGTCATTTGCCAGCCTAAGACTAAAGTCTTTGTAGGAGATGATGGGGATCAAATTTAATTTCCGTGGGATTTGGCATTAGGTGCCCATTTCCTACTGATTCGTTTTTGTCTAGCAGGAGTTCAGCTGCCCTTTGGAAAACCTCCCGTGTTTTTATAGAAAATAAACTTTGGTGCACGACAAATCCAGGCTTTGATTTGAACAAATTGTTGCAGAACAGAGAGATCCGTCGGTTTGAGGAGCACCGTGCCAAGGTATGTGATGCCACCAAACGTCAGCCCTTGGCACATTGTCACTTACAGTACTATGTGTTGCTTAAAGCCACCTGAGGAGTTTGGAAACCTCAGGGCAAGAAGAAGAGACCCTTTCATCTGTGCTGCTTGTTTTGACCACGGAGGTCGGTGTGCAGCAGAGCCACCCCTCGCTGTCACAGCTGTGAAACCAGTTCTGATGTCACCAAAATGCATTTTGTTATCATTTAATTAGGCGAACTGCACAGAAGGGACAATCATCAGTATCTTTGAAGGAGTTTAGCTAAGGAAATAAGGCCCCGTGAAGGGAAAGCGCTGAGTTTCTGAGTGCAGCCACAAGGAGGAGCAGGAATTCGTAGGAGCACTGGATCAGAGCAGAGTCCTTTCCACGCTCAGGGAGGAGTAATCAGGCTCAGGAATTCGTGTGTATAAACCGATCCCAACAGGAACAGAAAAACGTCTGTCAGTCCCAGAACTAGGATAAAACTAGTCATAGGGTATCCTGAAAATATTGCAGAACAGCCTTTTGTGAAGTAGAATCACCCAGAGCTTTTGAAAATCTGTGATTTGAAAAATTCCAGCAACCAGCAGGAATTGCTTCCATATAGATCCAAGTTCAACTTGGTCATTCCATCCACCTCCACAGGAAATGTCCTTTCATGTACTAAAGATAGACCGATAAACCATATTTCACTTAGCCAAATGCAGAGAATAATTTGCCATTTCTAAATTACATAGAAAATACCAGGGAGAGGCACAACGGTCCTGGAATTCCTGCCCCGACAGAGCAATTCCCTTCTTCCCTAGAAGTTAGTTGGGGTTTAAGGCACCACCCAAGGCTTCTAGCTGTCATTCCCATGGGCTTGAGCCCCCCACCACGATCTTTGGGAAGATGTCTTGGGCATCCTGTGTGTCCCAGGTGCCACTGGAGAGCCAAACCCTGCCCAGGCCCAGGGAAGGTTCCAGCAGGAGACTGGGAAGTGATGGCTGTAGGAGAGCCCAGCGAACACCAGATGCCACTGTTCCCTCAGCATGGGGAAAATCCTGTTTACAATGCAGGGGAAATATTCCCAACCTTTTCTTGCATGCATCGAGTCTCTCAAGCCTGCAAGAACTGGCTTTCTGTTAAAGGTTGGGGTTTAGACATTCAATAATGACTCTGGTGCTTTCCAGGAGACAGTGGTGAGCCCATCTCTCTTTCAGGGGCCTCTGCTCCTGCTTGGAAGTGCCACTTGAGGCTGGCAGCTGCAGGGATTAGCATGTTCACTAAGAACACTTTTTTTTTCTAAGTAGAGGGTGATTTTGGTATCCCTTCCTTCAATCAGGAAAATACCAAGAATCCTTTAAAATTAATGATGCGAGGGGTTTTAAAGTACGTCTGGGTTCACTCGGCTTTCAGATACTTTCCCCCCCCTCATTTTTACATTGCATTTAGCCAATATTTCATCAGAAAAGAAAGAAAGGAAGAAGGGACTTCCCCCCCCCACCATTTATAAACCAGAGATATGCTCCACTTGGGTTTCTTTTCATAGAACCACAGGATGCTTTGGTTTAGAAGAGACCTTAAGGGCAAAGTTGCTCCACCCCCTGCCATAGCAGAGACATCTTCCACTATCCCAGGTTGCTCCAAGCCCCATCCAGCCTGGCCTTGGACACTTCCAGGGATCCAGGGGCAGCCACAGCTTCTCTGGGCAAGGTATTTTAATTTTTTTTGGGTCATGGGGAGCAGCACTGGAGAGTTCCCTTCCTCTAAACTGAAGGTAGGAATTAAGCATAGTGCAATTAATAGAGATCAGCTAGGAAAACAATCAATTTACAGACTGTGTTGATTGTGCATATGCACATGCGGTTTCTTCTTTGTATTCCAAGTTTTCCTAGGATATACCTACTGAATTTGGCAGGATGAGCAGAGGAGTTGTGGTGGAAAGTCAGCTGTGAGATGTAAGCCAGGCAGAAGGTGGCAGTGCAGGTGTTTGGTAAAGGCTGCAGCAGCAGCAGGCACAGGAGATGGGATGCAGTGGCCTGGAAGAAGTCTGGCTTATCCATTTTACTCGTTATGGATGTAAATCACAGCCTAAGTTCTGATAAATAATGAGAATGGACACGGGAAAGAAAACTGTCATCTTTTAAATTTCAGCTGTAGGAAAAATTACCATTTCAAACTGCTCAGTTTCAATAATTTCTAACGTTAGAAATTCCAAGACTTACATACTCTTCCTGGAGGGGAAGCATGTACTTTTCTGGTCTAATGAGGATCAGTAACATTGAGTGACTGGCCACAAAATAGCTCTCCAGAAGCTTTCCTTTGAAGACAAGCAGCCATTTTTTTGTGGGGAGTCCTTGTTAAGCAAGTTGTGGATTATCAAAACCATTTCTTTGCCTTACAAATCGCAGACCTTGCGGACACATCCATAGGGAAGCTGTCCTTGCAAAGAGGAGACCATGGAGAAATCTCTTTTAGTAAAGGCCCTGATAAAAGACTGGCATAGCCAAAATTTGTCTGTTTTGCTTGTCTTGTTTGGTCTAATGAAATGTGCTACCTCTCTCTGTGAGCCTTGTCCTTATTCCTAAGGAGAACAGCAGTTTTTTAAAATTATAATAAATTCAAGTGAGTATTTTGTTGTATTTAGATGAGGAAAGGGAGACACCATGGAGGCTGAGGGTGTCCTTCATAGGATCTCAGCAGCATTAGAACAGATTTTGGCAGCCAAAGAGATGGCTGGATGGGGCTTGGAGCAACCTGGCGTAGTGGGAAGTGTCCCTGCCCATGGGATGAGAGGCTTTCAAGCCAAACTATTCTCAACGCAAAGGCAAGAGGGCAGCAAACAGAGCAGACAGGCCCAGGGAGTGCCCAAAGGAAGGGCAGAGCATTTATCTGGTGTGTGCAGAGGGCACAGCACTGGTGCCAGATCTGTTGAGATGGTGCAGTGTCACCTGGGTAGCAGCACAGGATGAAATGTGTTTGCTCATGCCCCAATAACCACCATGAAACCTGTGCTGAGGAGTCACCAGCGTGTCAGAAAGAAGAGAGATTTATGAAAGGTTGGGTTACCAAAAGTTTATCCTTGCCAGAGTGGCAGCTTTATATCTGTTAAGCTGCTGGGATTCTTTCCACTGGCTTGAACTGGGTTTGAGTCAGACTCTGGAGACACAAACACCAGAGCAAGTCCAGACACCACTGGAGTCATAAACAAACCTCCTGCCAGCTGCCCATCTACTCCTCTTCTGCATCAAAGTTGCAAAAATAACAAGTATGGCTCCTGAGAAGACTTTTTATTAGTGATCTACCTGTAATTCCCTAAAGAACGAATATCAATCCCAAACCATTTCTCAAAGCCAAGGATCACAGGGAAAATTCAGGTGGAGGAAGACCTCAGAAGGTTCTCTCAGCCAACCTCCTTCTTGCTTTAAGTCATCTTCTCTCCCCTTTTAAAAATGGCAGGAGCAACTTCCATGGAAAACATTGTTGGCATATGAGTGTTTTGTGTCTCCAAACTAGTGCTGGCTGGCACAAAGAGAACAAAAAAGAAGGAAAGAAGGAAGG